>JXWZ01001180.1:0-17437 GCA_000956215.1 Anopheles farauti No. 4 | reverse complement strand
GTCTTTGTTTCGGCAGAGGAGGCTTAAAATCGATTGAATCTATATACTGCGCTGAGTGTGACTGCTTTTTATTACCTTAACCTCCCTCAGAAGCTTTGTGCGCCAGAGACAGACTGTATCGCTTCTTCGTCAGGATGGCAAACGAGCGCCGCACGCCTGAGAGGTAGGCAAACAGCCATACAGACGAAATTTGACCCCAAAGGAGACCCCGAAAAAAACTCCCGTATGCACGTAATCTGATAGTCACGGCAAAGTATCATGTGTGTTTATGCGTCGGTTATGAGGCAAATTGAATGAAGAGCAACTGATAATCGTAATTTAATGGATCGACCGAAAAATGTCCTCATGGAGGAAACGGCCGTGATGCAAAGGAAGTGATTTTAATTAATTTTGCTCATACTCGCTCAGCATTTGTCATGCACTCGGAATGAGGAAGTTGGCGTTGAAATGAGCGCAATCAACATACACTGGGGGTCCGGATGATGGTGATGATGCGACTGCTGCCACTGACAGACAGTCACCGTCCGGCATATAAAAGCAGCATCGTGCTAGTGTGTGGGTCCCAGGTGCTAGAGAGTTTACTATTATTAGCCATAATACACACCCCGCGACACACACTCGCACACACGCGATGCGAAAGTCGTAATCGTTAAATTTTTTGATTGATAAATCCGCACCACGCAAGCCGTTGAAACCGACCGAAGTGTGGTCGACGCGGCCGCAGCAGCGCGAAACACACAACTCGGTTACCCGGTTATGGAAGGGCATCGCGGCTGTGTTGGAAGGACAAGACCAAAACCATGATGACATGACTGACAGACGCTGCCTGCCTGCCTGCCTGTCTGCCTGGTGCTGAACTGGATATATGGCCATGAACAGCTGAGCGTCATCGTTTTTCGCCGTTGCCGATGGAATGCTGACGCGTTGGTGCGAGCATACTGCGCGGTTTCATGATGGTTTGCTCAACATCACACCACCGCACGCTTGTGGCTCGGGAGAGTAGTGGTTCAGCGGCAGAACGGAGCGTTGTTGCTTGATCGCATTAAAATCGCACGAATTGGATGTCGAAAACCGAACCAGAGATTTTATATCCGGTGTTATAATCTGCCTTGATGTGGTTTTTTTTTAAAGAAAACATTCGCTCATAATATAAAACCTCACCAGATGGAGCACGCCAGAGAGCGGGACACCAAACGGAAGCAAAGGATTGGGAACGTAGAACCAACCATTCATTCCCATAGGTTGTTTTTCATGTGAGAGGAAAACATTTGGAGTACAAGCTTATCTCGGCCCGACTTTCTCAAGTATGGTAGCCGGATAGCATTTCCATCTTATTTATTTCAGAACAATTTGGTCGGAAACACATCAACCGAAAATGTATCTAGCTATCCAGCCAGATAATATCACGAAACGTTACTTGACGAGATTATTAAGAGTCATTTTATTCTGTCCATTTTTCAACATGTGTACATTTGTTTGTCCATGACTGGAGTTGGTAGTCATTTACTAATTACTTGTTTATTCACACTTCTTAAGTAGTATCTAATTCCTGCTTGCGAATTTGAATGTTGATACCACTCCAAAGTGATTTCCCGAAGCGAGAGCGATAACAGTGTCGTCGTGTGACGTCAAATTTACTCTGAGATTGCTCCTTCAAACAACACTCTATTTGCAGCACGCAAACGCTCGATGATAGGAGCATTTAACTCCATCAACCCCCTTTGTGGTTGTGTTCCTAATGAACATTTCAACTAATGCTATTTAATTGTGACGCGGCACAAGCTGATTCGTGACTCACCAGAGGATGATAATAGAAGCCTCGCCTAGGCACTCCCCTGGGTCTTCATCGTATTAGGCACATTTTTTTACTATTCCCACCTAGCACGATCGCGTACGTTCCTGCCACTTGCAGCGCTTAATTATATGTAGATGAGCCGAAGGAAATGCGACCACGTAGTACGCTGTCTCGTCTGTGTTTGTTTGTCTGTTCCAATTTTTTTTCTATATCATGTCGAACTTCCACGCAAACCCAACGCATCATACGCGGGCGCTCGCGAGTTGCATTGCGCGAACACAACTGCACCCGCCGATTCCCGCGGATGTGCACCGTAGGAGAATGTAGTTGGTGAATGCAAACTTGCGGTTGTCGGCTCAATATACTCCCGACTCATCAGTCTCGTCGCGGGAGGAGGAACCAACCCTCGCACGGCACTGGTAGAAGTGTGCATTACTGGAGTAGATTTTCGCTGGATCAGCGCGCTGATTTGTGTTTCAACAGGCAGCTAGCCAGCAGTAAGGCAACAAAAAAGCTCCAACCTTGAGGTAGTAGCTCGATACAAGCAGCCCGTGTCTTGTTCGAGAGAGGGAAGCAATTGAAAATGAATTCATGCTTTCAGGCATCCAAGGGGTAGATGAGCGAGCGGGAGGAACGCCGTGAGTGTGGGGCAAATAATAATTACATCAAAACGAGACGCCCGTGGCGTTCGTTGGTGCTCGAAGGTGGTGTGGAGTACAGAGTCAGCTCTGTGGTGTGCAGGAAAAACAAGAATGTTTAGATCAATTTATGCAAATTGGAACGATTGCAGTCGTACAGTCGTGGGAGGACGAAGTTGCAACCAATTACCCCCGATTGCGCTGCAGCCATCTCAACATATCGCAAAGACTTGCAAATGCAGTTTTGGTGTAGCCCTTCCTTTCCCCAAGCAACCCTCGTCCAATCGAATCCATTCGAGTGTGACACGGTGAGCGCAACAACTCGACTCACAAGATCGGAGTAATCGGCGGAAGTACTAGGAGCCGCCATGTTCCGCGTGTTCTGTGTACGTTCTGGTTGTCTGATTATCCCATTCGTTACGAAGAAAAAGCCGCATACGCATGTTGCTGCCGTCGCTACTGCTAGATACGATTCCCTCACATACGCGTCTAGCACGCACAATTTTTCACATCGAATACCGAAATAAAAAGTAGTCTCGAAAGTCGGAACCGATGATGCTCTGCTAAACTCGTTTCTACACGGTTGTCCAAATGAAGTTCCTCCCCAACTCTACCCGGAAAGTAGACGTTGGCTGGTGGCTTCTTGATTTACAAACGATCGTTAAATTGTACGATCGCTAGTCTCGGTCGAACAACACACACACACAAACACAAACATACGATCATCTTTGCTTGGTACTTCTGTTGCTTCTAGTGCTGCTTGTGCAATAAATACTTCTCTTTCCTCTGGTACTGGAGTAGACGGCTTCGCACTAATGACTCTAGCAAATACCAGAAACACACACGCACACACCGCAGCTGTGCTGGGATTTTGATTCATACCGGAGCACACACCCTCCGTACGCTCGGGGAACCGCTGAATTCATATATTTACCCCTGCTTGGAGTGGGTTTGCAGACATGGCGTCACCTCTTCGTTCGTGGCTGGAGAAGTTGATCAAATCAATAAAATACGTCAACGACAAAGCAAACGAATAGGAGCTGAAACGCGGGTGGTACAAACATGGTGAAATTCGTAATCGATGTTTACAAGAGATAGAAGAACAAAAAACAAATCCCCGAAAGGAATGCATGTTTCTGGGTCAGGCCACCAAACTTCCACACAATGAATTACTCAAGAACAACTCAGTTTACTCATCGAAGAAGCATAAGTCGGAGAGTGTTCGGCATAAAAAGTGTTTGACATAATTAAATGTTGGAAATTTCCAAGCTTTTACCTAGAATTCCGGTCTCGATTGAAGCAAACATTCCACAACCATTAAAATTATTAAAAATTACCCAGTTTTAACAGGATCTTATATCGTTCTGTGTGGAATAAAACCATTTGGAACTGGAAAGTCCTTAACCTATTGAGATAAAATAGTAAAACCCCAACTGTGTCAACCCCAACTAACTCCATCCAAAGCGAAAGAAATGTCAGTAATAAAGCAATTTTATCTTATAGCATTTCAGGTATGCAATGCTGTTTCAAGACAAATTGCATTAATTTATCCCTCATTTTCTACGCCGTTCGTTTTGTTCCACACGAATCCCCCGCGATCGCGATAAGGCAATAGAAAACATCAATCAGTGGCACGTAAAGTTGCGATGCCAATGGAAAATCAACTGCCCGGTGGGGGGTGGCAACATCATCCAAGTGACATTACGATTTGTCATCCCGAATTGTCAGCGGGAAACAATCTGGAAGCTAAACAAAAGACCCACTCCATGGGGTTGTAGTTGTGCGGTCGCGCTGATGGTCACTTTCACTCCAATTTTCACCTGCCATGCCGCTGCAGTGGAGTTGAGAAACAGCCCACAGTCTTCGCGGGTTCATGGGTGCTCTGCCGGTCGCCGGTCAATGGCCTGCTGGCGATAATGAAGCATCCATTCGGATAATAACGCACAAGGTGAACCTTCCTCCAAGCAAGACAAAATCTGCTTCGGATTGGAGAAGGCCCACCCCGGTGTCGGTGTGTGCGAGCCTAATTTAATCCACAATTAACGCTCGTTCGCTTGTTTTTCCACCACAAAATGACCGTTCGATTGCGATCCATCATTTTTCCTCCCTCACCTCCATCCTATTGGCTTGGACACGCCACACAAACACCGAGAAAGGCACATGAAACGGCAGCAAAATTGGGCGTATCAATTTCCACGCTGCTTCCAATGGGGGAAATGGTTGAAAACAACAACAAACTTTTCATCCGTGCCAATGACATCACAGTTGGTAGTCGGTAGTAATCCACAGCGGCATCCACTTCGTCAGGGAACTTGAACTTCGTGACGATCGAAAATCAAAGTTCTCGAAGCGAGGCAGCAGCAGCATCGTTCAATTGTTTCTGTGGATCTATTTCCGCCAAAACGATCCGCAACACACCGAGTACTCAAGCGGCCCTGAAATGGAAAGCAAAAACTCATTTCCATTCTCAAAATAAACACCCGGAAAGGAAAGCGTCCGTCCGTACCTTTTGCGCTCTTTCCCTTTCTCTCTCTCTCTCTCTCTCTCTCGCTCTCTCTCTCTCTCTCTCTCTCTGACTGTGGTGGACGAATACGAAACTCAAAAAAGATTCAAAATGCAACACGTCGTCGCCGGACTGGCAGTTCCTTTTTCTCCCGTTCGGTTCTCTTTTTT
The DNA here is from genome assembly GCA_000956215.1 of Anopheles farauti No. 4. Taxonomy (NCBI): domain Eukaryota; kingdom Metazoa; phylum Arthropoda; class Insecta; order Diptera; family Culicidae; genus Anopheles; species Anopheles farauti No. 4. Next base: position 12,331 of record JXWZ01001180.1, on the reverse strand, counting down.
TCGACCATTTTTGTGCGAGTTTCGTGGTTTTGTTTTTCGCTTGTGAAAATTCGGTAATGGAAGAGGATAATTTTAGGCACCGGGCCGAAACACAACGAAGGATGATGGTGGTCCTTCGGTCGTCGGCTCGCGGAGGGTTTGGCGTGTGGAAGATGTACTACTACTAGAGGCGAACCACCTCTGCCGCTGACGCGAGCACTCCGACAACCGACTGGGTTGCCGGGTTGGATCATCCGGACGGGTGTGCTGGTTTGAAGACGTAGTGCTGCTGGTGGTGGTGGTGGTGGTGGTGGTTCAGCCAACGCCGCACCGCTCCGTGATAAATTTAGAAACCTAATTTGCCTTCCTGTTGCCATGATTCTGACCCACGTGCGTGTGTGCGCAGGCATGTTTTTCAGACGTGCCCCGGATCGATGTGGTGTGTCTACGAATTTATATTTGTTTGTTTTTTTTTTTTTCAACCATTTACTACACACGCTTTGCCACGGAAGCCAATCGACCTGATACGTGTGTTTTGTTCCTTGTTCAGCACTTAAATCAAGGTATTTTCGGTCAATTTTACCCAATTTCACGAATTTATCTAACCCTTAACTTTACCACATCCGTTTCCATACCACGCGATCGCTTGGCATTTGTTCGTTCTTTAATGCTTACTACTCGCGCGCAAAAAAGCACGTGTGGCATGTGCGGAGGTTAATCTTTTACAATGCAATTCACCCCGAGAACGGAGATAAGGATAATTCTCAACAACGGCGCCACGTTCTCGCGATCGCATTGCAACATGGCACTTGAGCGCTAAAATTGCACTCAAGGCAGTAAACCCCCTTTTTTATTTATAACAAACAGGAGCGCGAAGCGTAGAAAATAGCATTCATATCATTCTTTGGAAGCTTGCCATTGCTGCCAGGGAAATCCAACTAATTTGCTATCGATTTTGAACTAATTTAATTGAATTTATATCCTTTCATTACATTAATTTTGATACTATCTAACACTGTTGCAAATCGACATAAAAAACATGTTCCAAACCACCAAAACTTCTCAAATTAATTATTAACACTATTTAATAAAACTACAAGCTACTTTCAAAAAATCCTTGCGACCGTCTAGTATTATTTCTGGGCAGGGAAAAGCTATCGTGTCCAATAAAAAAAACACGATCCAGCGTGCAGTTATCGATCGCAAAAGAAAACTACAATCAAAATGGATAACAATAACGTGACATAAATTCAGACATAATTATACACATAATCGGGGCATGTATAAATAACAATAAACGACGTGACGAGCGCACCGCGTAAGGAAATTCCGATCGTTCGTTTAAAAACAAAAACAAAGAAAAACAAAACACATTCAACGTAGAGGAAATCGGTAAGTTATCGCTTTACGGTATGATGCTTTACAATCACCATCATCCCGTGTGCGAACGACTAATAACAGGTGATTTCGGTTTCAAATTAATCACTGCAAGCGGTTGCTTTTTGCACAAGATGAAGCGGTGTAGCGGGGTGCGAATCATAAATCACATAACGTTGAACGTCCGCTCTCTCTCTGTCTCTCTCACTTTCTCCCTCTCTCTCTCTCCCTCTCTCTCTCTCTCTTTCTCTCTCTCTCATACACACACTCTCTCACTCTGTACACTACAAGATCATTTAGCAGTGGCATAAAATGAACTCTACTTATGGAAGCAGCTTTTGTGGTTAATTTGTTTGAATTATACGTTTGTAAAGGAACCCATCTGGCCGACGAGCCTTCTCACGATTTGATAACGATAGCCTTCCTCTTCTTTCAGGGGAATAGGAAGTTGATCACACCCCACGAGTCTGAATTAACCAGCCGGTACGAGAGTCAGTTAACCCGCTAATTTTGCTAATTACGCTGTTTTTTTTCGACGATCCGATCGAAACAGATAAAACAATACCAAACCGTCTCACTCACATTGTGTTAAATATGGCATTATGCGAAATTGCAACGATGGATGACTTATAGGCAATTTGTATGTATTTCAGCATTCCGAAGCGAGTTACATGCGACTCGTACGGGAATTAGTCACCACATGCCAGAATGCAATTAACATTTCTATTTATTACTTGTAAAGCACGCTATGCAAAGGAAGTATGATATCTGTTGGTCAATTTTGACATATATTTCCATGAAATATTTTGCCATAAAGTTTACTCCCGGCTGTATCAATTAGCTCGAAGCTGTTAAATTCAACACCTACCCGAGTTCTCCCGTTTCGGTACATTACCATACGACTAATGAGTGTTTTGCATGGAAGTTAATTTTGCAACCGGCAAATTAGCAGCTTCACGATTCCTTTGCCAACTAGTGATCGGGATGTATTGGCGTAAACAACCGATATGAAAAAATTAAAACAAAATATATTTATAGAAAATAACACAGTAATGCTGGATAAAATCAAAATAAACCATAAATATTTGTCAAAAACAGCTCGCAGAATTTTTTACAAATTTTCGTTTGCATTCGATACCACAAATAAAGCAGCCTATACACATGCACATAACCATTTAAATTTCAAAATAAAACATGTAAAAAATCACATGAAAATTTAAAGGGACTATAAAAAAGAGTCAAATAAATTAAAAACTTCCTGCATCCGTTCAGATGTAGCCAAACCCAACGAGCAATGTGAACGAGCAGTCCGCCACAAACAGGCCACTGAGACAACGAGAGAGGCTCATATCAATTCCTAATGGCATCCAGCCAGCACTTTTCTAATATTTATTCCGCATGTCCAAAAATAAGGAAAACACTGACGCGGAACCACTCGCTCAACACGGGCTCATCATCATCGACTCAAAAACATCAAAACCAGCTGTCGGAATTCCATCTTCATCATACGCGATGATGACGTGCATGTGCTCTGGCGAATATTGCCCCTGGAATCGTTCTGCTTGCAATTGGAGTACGCGGCCTCAACCATGCTAAACCCTACAAACCGAGCCGGAAGCGACGGTGGTTGCTTTCCAACACTAGTGGTGCTACGAGGAATTATATTTTTGAGGGCAATTTTCTCGCTCGAACGAACCTGTTGAACAAGCGTAAGGTACGCTGCTGATGGTACATCCTGGAAGGTGTTCGTACTGCCGGACACGTCACTGGACTCCAATTCCGGACGCTTGTGAGACCGGGAGTGTTAATGGGAAATTGAATTTTCACATTTTCGTCACGTGTGAGTTTGCATAAATCATTGGCACGATTGATAGGTCAGGCGTCGGGGCTTAGATGAACCGAATGGAAATTGAAAAATGCATTCAGCACTTCATCTCGTGAAAGATATTAAATCAATCGTGTCTTGCATTATGTGAGAAAGATGGTCAAGAAAATACGGCGAATTTCTAAAGATAAATTTCTTAACAAAAAAAAGGTAAGCATATTTATTTTAGATCCTAACAAGATTTTGCTTCCAACAGCGAAACTTCTTTCAGATCTACCCTTCCTATGTTGAATAATATATGTGTCTCCATATGCGGAACCTCCAAATATCAACAGTGTAGATTTAACCTGACACTGACAAAGCTTCCACCCAAGAACCAACACTTCACTCCCGGTCCGACTTAAATGAGTTTTGCAAGCCGTGTGAGTGTGTTCCAGTGGCCTTCAGTTCTGACTTCCAGCTGAGCAGACAAAACCCGCTGGTGACCCAGTGTATGTGAAGTATTTTTGCTGCCCCAAACAGGCAATACGTGCCTGGGAAGTTAATATCCGACATCCTTTGACAAGAATAAAACAAAAAAAAATAAACTGACACCCATACACCACTACGCTTACTGACCTGGCAGGCAATGGCACTTGCGTAACATAAACCATCCGCTTGGAAAGGAACCAGGTTGATTGTGTCCATCCATACCGACATTCCCACAACGAATTCCGCTGTAGTGGATGACACATACAAGCCGCTGCTCTCCAGGAAGACAGCCGCTTGCACACACATACCCACACACAGAATACAGGGCCAAATTTGTACTTTGTTTAAAAAAAAGGAATGCGAAAAACATTCCAATCGAGCATACAATATGCCGGTCCGGGATGCCGCTACACGAGTCGTGAGATGAATTAATTTTACTGAAAATAAATCCCAGATAGAAGCAACCGTTTGTGAATACAGTCTGTTACGGGAGGGGAATGTGCATCTCCAACGCACGGAGTTGAACGTAATTAGCGAACATTTTTCATCACCTAACGCATCTCGAATGGATGATGATGATGTCGTCGGAAAGAACAGGCCATTTAGTTTCCCAGCTCAAACCACAACAGTATTAAAAAAAAACTCCTATCACTCCTCGTCGAGAACGTGTTAGTCAGTCATTGTCTCAACCCGTTTTGCGATGCTCGATTGAGTCGAAAAATCTCTCCTGGGACACTGGACAGCCACAGCCGACCGTCGTGCACCGCGAGTTGGACATTTTAATTCCCGGGGTCAATTAGTTCAATTGCACAAGTATGAGACGAAGTATCAGCCGCGGGAGGTGACCGCTCTTTGCCCTCCGAGAGTTCAATTGAGCTCCTCGGTTGAACATAATCAGTGGCGTCTCTGTTCCCCAGCTGACACCACTTGTCATGGGCTAATGGACGCTCAAAGACGAAGCATTGTTTTAAACGAATGCAGCGAACATGATCGGGACGGATAAAATAGTCCTTTATCTTAATGGAAAAAAACTTCCAGAATGAAGTTTTAAATGCTAAGAGCAGAATACAAACAGCGAAAACATTCGCTTTTGTACAACAACGCTTCTCACAGCCGAACGAGATGATTGCAGTCTTCCTGTGATAACTTTTGTGGTTTCAAATCCAGCAACAAACAAGCAGCTCCATGAAAACCCAAAACACTTGAGAACTTTATTCAAAGTGTTTTGTATCCGGCGGGTCCTAGAACGACTAACTGGTCTTGGTACGACCGACAAAATAGCAACCAGTGGATTCGTCGGCTTACGCACCACTCACTCTACTCTGTGCGCTTAATTTGATTTGAAGTACGCGCCATAACGGATGCAAACTAGTTCTTTCCACTAGCGGTCACGACCTTGCCCTCCCCCTGCTGGTTCGAGCAGCAGCAGAAGGCCCGACTGAGCAGAAAAAAAAAGCAGAAAGCCCGACTAGTCTCATTCTCTCGTTAGGTTTCCTTCATTTCCATTGCCTGCTAGTGTGCGGGGGACAGTCCAAAGATCGGTGTGATTGAAACAACGAACGATTAGGGGATTAAACTGTCGTCGGTGCAAAAATAGCGAACGCGGCGCACGTTCACACGCGAAAGTCGCGGTGGAGTCACGCGCAAAGATAAACTAATCAATCGACAGAGCCGAGCCGATCGGGAAGTAGCCAAACGATGGAGAAAAGGCCACCGCTGTTCAATCAAACGACCGTACAAACGACGTGAAAATGAGCAAATGTATTATAACGAGTTTCATTTCGGGCATTCCGCAGGCGCACACACATACACTGGAAACGGTGACAATCAAGTTGGAAAATGGAAAATGGAGAAAGAAAATACCGTCTCCTGGGGTGTTGGCATTCAACGGTAAAAAGGAAAAAAAATGCTTCCGCCGGAATCGAAAGCAGAAAATCGCATCAACGACGAATGTTGCTTCCAAATTTTCACTTGCAACACTTTCCACCCCCGGGCGGCACACGACGGGCAGTGGTGTGCGCGCGCGTGATGGAAAATCAGCTCCCCGCAACGTGGTTCGATTATCGTCGTTTTCCATTTTTTTCTGTTTTAAATTTGGAGCGCTGTTTAATCCACAATCAATCACGATGAAAGTGACGATCGGAGATGGCGGCGCGAGACGACGAACGGCGAATGTGAAACTTCTTCTCGTCGTCGCCCCTTTATGTCAACAAAAGGGGCAAATTTTTGCTTCATAAAACATGGGCAACTATGGGTTGAGCAATATCTGCGATATCCGGTAGCTTGTGATGCGAATTTTGACGAAAGTCATTAAAAAAAACACACACACACACACAACCAGCGCAATTAAGCGATGAAACATTCCGGAAAGCCTATTAAAGTCTTTCGTGGTAAATAAACAAAGAGTAAATAAATAATTTATAGGCGGTGTATCATGTTCACAATAAAAAACGGAAACAGACCAAATATTGATATAAAAATTTGCAATCATGATTTTTAACCTACAAAATTATCAACCATAAAATGGAAACAAAATTGTTGGATATTGACCATTGAATCCAATAATCTAAACACGTGACTATTCAACTTCTCGAAGGAAATACGAAGTTATTATTAAAGGATGTAAAATAGTCAAATACATTTTCATGGAAAATTTTGTATCTAAGTTGTTTTATATGCCCTCACAAAATTGTTTGATCAAAGTTTGATCCTGTAATAATGATTGAGCATCAGGTTTTTTAAATTTTCCAATTATTTGTAAATTAAAATAGCTAGAGAAAAATAATACAAAATTGTTCAAACATACGCCCAAAACCACTCCACTAGAAACCATCGAAACGGCATGTTCATAATCTCTCCTATTACATAAACAGTCTGCCCGGTCAGAGCATGTACGCGACTCGTGTTCCCAGCACCACACGCAATGACTCGGTTAAGTCGAGATCAAAATTAGTCTGGGGTAGGGGCCACCATCATCATCTCTAATTCCTCGCGTATAACCTTCGGCCTTGCAAAATTTGTATGTGTGTTTTTTTCACGCGAGAAGATAAAAACAAACCACTGTACGTTGGCGCTTGGGCAAGACGTACCGCCTACCACCGGGAGATAACGTCGTGGGAAAAGCATTTCCCCATCGTGCACGACCAGCGGTTGCTTGAGATTTCTGCTCCCTTTCACGTGGAAACCTCCTACGCGTAAAGCACAGGCACGGGAGGAATTGTTTATAAGTTGTGCGCTACTATTTTAACGCCAATAAATTATCGGCAACGAGCGTGCGCAAAAACAGGCAAAATAATAAATGTATCGACCCATGCAATATACCTCGCGATCCGTTTTGTGAGCATTTCCAGGAGGTAAATTCACGCGATTTTTGCTATGTTTTTTTATTATGGCCTCATTCTTTTTGGAATTCATACTTTGACTGCAACAAGTAAAATAAACGATAAGATAATAATTTTTTAAAATAAATAATAATGATCTACCATTTCCCAAAAGAAACTTCGATCTTTTAGTGATTTTTGATCCACTTGCTATTAACTAATCCAAAATAAAAGTAAGAAAAAACCATTCTAATGGCATTTACACATTACTCTTAATTCTCGTTAAAGGTCCCCATTAAACCAGCTGCGGCACAAGTCAATGACCATCGGTTACAATCCCTTTGAACCCTTTGAACACTTTTGATCGTAAACCCGCGATAATTCGCTTAGGTCCTTTCGAATGTCGAACAATCTGGGCCATTCAAACTTACGACTTTTTTCTACACCATAATCATCATCGCCTCTCCGAATGCATCGCACACCAAAAAGACTAACATGCGAATGGCATAAAAATTGCGTCTGGCATTGAAGACAAATTGCCATCAATCTGCCACGCTTGACTCTTTCTTTCTTTTCCCCCCACCGCACGAATGTTCCCTTTTTCATGCACTCTCTGCTAATAATCAATTCCGACTGATAAGAACACATTCGTAGACCGGGTCTCGGCAAAAGTCGCAAGTGATGCAAATCTACGACTGCCTTACCTACGGACCCGTAGTTTAATCTTGTGTCCCCGAGCGGGATTTGTATAGAGCTGTTTTAATTCAAAAATTATGAAAAAAACCCAATCGAATTTCAATTGATTTTTATAAAATGAATTTAATTGAAAAAAAGGTGTTGCTAGCGCTTACCTGAACTGATCACTGCGGGGGGCCGTTATGATGATCGGTGGGATGGGAAAACGTGGAGATAAAATTTAAAACTCTGCTCTCCAGAATGAACGCACTGAAGCCGTGTACTGCCAATTTTTTTTCGAAGATCGTATATCCTTTTTGAATCTCGGTAACCGTCGAATCAGTAGGCTGTTTTCAGGAATGCTTATAAATACTCGTTTGCCGAGTGCAATGCACGATATTTCGTTAATTGGAAACACTAATCTTTTTCGTCGGACACTTACACAATTGCATATGGACACAAGCACAGGCGCTTTTATTGCTTTTGCTTCATAACACTCACTTTACTCGATCGATTTAAGGTTGCGCTTGTGAACACACGTGCACACTTGGAGAGAATTTTCGATGTCGATACCTTTTTGCTTTCGTTCGCTCGTGTAACTACGGTAACCGTCGCGTTTCGGTACGGGCACAGGCTACACACACTACTATGATTCAAAAAGTGATCTTTTTCACACAGCAACACTGATTTTGATTCGTTCAAGCTCAACGCAGACCACTAGAACCCATTTTTTGTTGAGAAAGTGATAAAGAAAATGTTAAAATTGCTATTGAAAGTATCACACAAATCCAAACAGGTAATTTAATCTGTCAGGAAGAAAGCCTACAGGAGCGTTCAAGAATGCAGTCAGTGTGTTAAATCGGATTTTCAACCCTTTTACTAAAAGATATTCAGAGCAGGCAACTATTCTAGTTCGTTTTGTCTGCATTTTTCTTATCCTTCGCCACGACGGGCTGCTCTTTTTAAAAACGATTAAATGATCCCAATGAACGAACTTCTTAACCGAACGATTTAAATCACAGAAAAAAATTAAATACCTTGGCATCGACTTTCTGGAAACCGGTTTCAAAAAGATTGTTTCGATTTCAGAATAGGTCGATAGTAGATATTTTTCTCAATGATATGCTTTAAGCTTCACTGCATTTTAATAGAAGCTAAAACTGAAGTTCCTGGTAAAATGCAAAAAAAAAGATCAAGACACAATTCAATTTGTTTAGCTATCAGAACAAAACAAAGAGCAGCATACATTCCCTACTCTAGCTAGAACTAACTAAGCTTATCTAAAGGCTTGTGCTTTGTTTCCTCCGAAGCTGCTATGATGGAGCTTACATGTAGCAAAGACAGCTGCAATCGTATACATGAAATTGCTCCTACATCAACTACTGAGGCAGACAGTGTCACACCGTTGCACAACGTTTGTACGTGCCATTTTGCAAACTGCCCTTCTCCTTCAGGTGCGCGATGGAGGTTCTCCCCTGTTCCATCATCCAGCAACGTCATCGACGTTTCGCTTTTTCCGGTTCCGACACAAGGAACAGATGCACAGCTTGAAAACAGAGGCAACCCTTAAACAAACCCCCTTCACCGGGTGTTGAAGAAGGGCCAGTGTGGGTGGATGGGTGTGAACATTCCCTGACACTTTCAAGTGGAATCGAAACGCGGATGAGCACTGATGCACTAGAACCAACCACAAACACACATACACATGCTGCCAAAAAAACAATCCACTGTTGGTTCTGCTGCTTTTGCTCCTTGAGATTTTCGACATTTTACTATCACGGGTAAGCAAGAGTTGTACTTTCACAAGCAAAACTGCACACACGCACACACGTAGAGATGGGCACACCTCTATCGACGAGAAGTCGCAGGAAACAGCAGGAAAAGGAAGGATACTTCTTCTAGACAGCAGCCGCGAGGGAGGATTGTCTTCATCGAAGCTTGTTCGCCGACGAAATGACCTGAGCCGTTTTTCCACCACCGCACGTAGCTGCCATGAAATTCAAGCCAATGGGTTCTGGGATGATTGAACTGGGATCACCACTTGCTAGATTCGTTCCCCATCAGCAGTTTTCGTAATCTTTTTAAAGAAACAGGCAAATTCACCATCGAAGTTCATAACTTAGCTGTGCGTGTGTACGTGTGTGGTGTGATCAATAGCAATAGCAGCAGCACCACCACCATTGTTGGGGCAAATGGAAATGAAAGGAGTGTACCATTCAATTTTTTTTTCGTTCTAAACTTCACCTTTTTCCGTAACGTGATGGGAGCAGCTTTGTAGCGCAGACTACAGTTTGCAACCGAGATGCTGCTGCTTCCGCTAAATTCGGAGGTTGCACGAATTTCTCCGAAACACGAATTTACTCGATATTCACCGTTCTTTACCGAAAAAAGCGAAAGGTTGAAAGCGATTGCGATGGAAAACAACAAAAAGTAGTTTTCTTGCACGACTGCACGGACGGATTGCTGGTGGTCAAAATGGATAACGTTTTTGCGATGACAGATGACAAATAAAAGAGATATTTTTTAAAATAATCATAAAATTAATGAAAATACTGATATCGAATTATTTCATGTGCTGACCATAGTAATAAACCCATTTTATTTATTTTATCTGACATTAAGGTTTGAATATGTACTATATTTACTTTAACCTACATCTGCAATCGAATATACCAAGGTGTAGTGATTTTTTCGTGCTATAGACCTTGATAATTCTTCAAATTTGAATGTTTATCCTAGTTTTGAACGTTAGACTACGAGAATTGCACAATGAATTTCCCTATGTATTACAATGTTTGCAAGAAAAAAAAACAACTGGATAATACTTGATTCTATATAAAACGCAAAAATTGGAAAACGTTTTAGCGAGATATATATAGTGAGGAATATTCTGAACAAACTGAGCTGCTTTTGCACTGCAAACTGAGCCACAATCGATAAACGTATTGAAACAAATTCACCCTTTTGAATTTGATTTTTCATATATTGATACGTTGTTAATGATCTTCTTTTCGAGCGATTTGGAGGACAATAGGACAGTAGGGTCTGAGGTCATTATCATTCTGATCCGTTGAACCTCAGCCTTGGGTTACATTTGAGCATTCGTAACCGCTTCGTTCAGGTACTGTGCACATGATCTGTTCTTGCGACGTAATACTATATCCAGGGTTCGTCAAAAGCTACCAATCGCCATCAAAATCCGTTTTCGCGTTAATAGGTCGAAACGCTTAATCAAAGTGCTTTCGCCTTTGTGTCTTTTGTACGGGTAGTTAAATTAATTACTTTTAAATACAGCCAGCCATCTACCTCCGCAACCCATGGTGTGACATGCTGAGAAATGTCAATTGGCTCTGTTTGTTCTTTTCTAACAACCTTGGTTTTATGTGTAGAGATTTCTCTAACGTGGAAGCTCGAATATTAGTTTTGGGTGTTAACATAGTTTGACATTTTAGAGAAGTAAGTTTACTGTTTCCATTTCTTCGTTCTTTCTTACCGCGTTTTCAGCAGAGCAGGACGTGCAGCTAACTGTTTTGTTAGAGTTTGGCTCTTACCAAAATGGCTAAATTAGTGAAAAATAGTTTCCGGATTAGAGTTAAATCGAAAAGCTGATCATCATCTTCGCTACATTCTGTGAAATTTATGTTTTAGACGTCCGTTCTACCTACGGCGGTCGGTGAATTGCACTACTCCGGAGATGATCATTCGGCGTTCTCAGCGGTAAACAGGGTAAGAAATCAAGCACAATTACTCTCCCAATGTTACAATACTGTCGAAAGGTTCGAGAATGTTAAATTCTGTCTGGTTTAATTAATACCAAACGAGCGTATGTTGACTGAAATTGGTATCCAACGAATGTTCTACCACGAGGCGGTAACTTTGTTAGGTTATGTTGATCTCCACGTGCTGTGAGGATGGTTTTATTGTATCCTTTCGTACTGAGGTAAGACTTGTCTACCAGTAAAAGATTATCTGTTTCAATAGATGTTTCAATAAAAACTCCATCGTATGTTCGATGATCTAGGGAAATCGTTTCCGATTGAATAGCTATTGCTGGATATTGTTAATGAACATGTGACAATAACAATTTTATGACTGCGGAATCATACACCGGCAATATAAAATGGCGACCTTTTTCGCTTTAAAACACTACATTTTTCGGTAGAGTCCATTTCCATACGTTATTCCGCTTTATTTTGCGTCCCTTACGCCTAAGGTACGACTTCCTGAAAGTGCATTTCATGCCGGTGAAGTGATTTTTTTCACGAATACTTATTGTCTTCTAAGCATCATACGACAAACCTTGATGATAAAATGCATCTATGAAGCAATTGTGATGGGTTTAATTGGATTGATTCGGGTTGGAAAGAGATTTTATTGATGAAAATGCATAATTGAATTTTCTAATGATTTTTTTAATCATGCACCACTAACTGAAATATTTCCATTTTGCAACCAATTCAATTAACCAAATGCAGTATTTGTTATGAACAGTTTTAACCAATAATTTTCTTCATTTTCTCCTGCAGGGGTTTCAGACGGGCCCATAAAAGTCACACATGATGGGATGACGTGAAAGATCTTCCAAGGTAAGAGAATAATTTTAAAACTATTCACAATAAATTCGAGAATAAATTTGTCTCCTTGATGAGCAAGCATCCATGACAACAATATGATTTGCCTTTCA
>JXWZ01001179.1:0-21745 GCA_000956215.1 Anopheles farauti No. 4 | reverse complement strand
TCCATTTCGGGATCGTTCGTTTCTGCAGCGGTCCGGGTTCGGTTTGGTTGGACATCCGGATTCGACGGAGGTCATTGTTTCGTTATGGTGAAATTATTCAAAAACCACCCTCCCACTCACGCTCTCACACATTCCCCCCGACCTGTTCAGGAGCGTGTGTGGATGTAGTTTTTGATTGTAAATATTGAAAATTTATTGCCATCCCGTACCATTTCCAACCGCTCCAACCCTTCAACCAACCGGCGAGTTAGTTCGGAACGGAATGGAATCGCATTTGCGGGCTCCGATTGCGTGGTAAGTTTGTCGGTACGGGCACCCGGTTAGAGTATTATAAATTAAATTATTCCCTGCCCTAAGTGGCATGCATTGCAGGCTCTAACTGCCAGTGTGTGCGTGTGTTGTTTTGGTCCGATTTAAGGTTATGATTGCGTGCGTCGGACCGGAGCGATGAACCTCCGGGCAATTGCCTTCTTACTCCGGTTCACAATTAGCTATCGCATTTCCACGCTTTCCGAGGCTCACATTGCAACGAATCCAAAATGCCAGGACTGTCGAGGGTAATGTTCCGTTGGTGGTGAAGAAACGCCGGGAGTCACTCTCGCAAAACGGAATCCTTTTACATCCCCAATTCACGGAACATGATGCGCATGAGATTCGAGGTATCGTATCACAGCGCCTGCTGGTGTTCTTATCGTTTATACGGCAGGGTCGCTGGGGAAGTGCTTTTAGAAGAATTAGTAGCTAACAGATTGGCCGAATGGGATATTAATGCTTCATCATCGCTCTCCTGCGCTGCAATCTGTATCCACCGCCCGAATGTCCCATCAGTCAGCAGCGGAAGCAACACATGCCGGATGGAATGCAAACACGTTTGTTTATCTCCCTCCCCCTTCCCCCCCCCCTCCGACAGTTCGACCCGGCACGGAACGGGACGTGTGGGAAGAAAGTGACGGAGATTAAAAGTTTATCGAATGGGCCCATAAAAAAGTCGTGTTTATGTTCTCCGATAGCTTCAATTAAAACGATTCAGCGAACCTAATTTGAACTGTTGGGCGATATTTACACGGCTTTTATTGGTCTTTGGGATCAGTTTTACGGCAGACCGATTAGAAAAGTGCTATTTTAATGGGAAACGGTAGAGCATCTCTCGAATCTAATATTCATTAAATAAATTCGTTCATAGCATAAAAGAAAGGTTTTTAAATTATTAAACGATGCGTAATTTGTTGTTAAAAATGAATTTCAAAAATAATTTTCTATCTGTTTTTATAAAGATAGAACGAAATATTTCATTTAAAATTTAATCCTTTCTTCTAGTTTTTAAACCACTCATTGTTATTACTAAGCATCAAATCGTACACATTTTTTTTATATTTACTCGTTCAAAATCATTTAATTTTAAAAATAAATTAAACTAATAAATTAGTTTGATTATAATTAGTTTACTATTACGGTAAAAATAATTGATTTTAAAACGCTTATAATTGTACCACAATCGCTTGCCGTGATCAAATTTGAATTCGATTTCAATACAAAATGGCTGCGTACTTTCCCGCACACTCCATTCGCCTGGAGAACAAATATTAATTAAATCGTTTAATAAACGATCACAGTGCGCAGTACGCGCGAGAAGTAAATTATGCGTTCCGCAAGCTCATTTGAAACTATCGACACCCATTAAACTGTCAATATCCTGCCGGGAGAACGTACCGTACCGACCGGCACGTGGTGCGTTTTATGTTTGGGGAATATTAAACATATCACCAATTCCGTACACACTCGTCCTGCAGATGTGGACACGGAAAAGATACGCACAGAGCAAAAAAACAATATGGGAAAACGCCTCCTCCTCCTCCTCAAGCAATATTGAAAATCAAAATCCCCCCGAGAGTACACGGTCTATGTATCATTCCGTGTTCGGTTTGGGATGGTGATTCTTTTTTATGCGTTTTATTATTTTATTGTCACCACTTTGCGTAAAGACCGGTAATTCATGGTGGGGTACGCAATTGCGTTACGGTCATATTGCCGTGGTCGGGTCCGTTTCGGAATCGCTCAATCCGTTCCGGATGCCACACAAGATGGTGAAGTACCAGGAAGAAAGGATTTGGAGCTTTCGCAGCCTGCTTGGTGACTTCTGTTTTTTTTTATTCGTTGCCTGCGAAACACATTCACAGCTTCCTTTGTTTTTTTTCTCTCGCAACGTCTGCTTTGCATAACGTCCTCCCGTACAGCTGTACTTCCTCAGCCACAAACAGTGAACCGTCCTGTTCTTCTTGTGGCACGCGGGAAAGAGGGTTTAACGAACGAAATAAGAGCAAAAAAAATAACCCGAACAAAGACACGCTCACGCGGCGCGGTTGCGTGTAGTTGAGCATTATCGAATTTCGAGAGACAAATCATTTTTATTGCCCCCGACGGAAAAGCCGCGGTGCCATTTTGTGCCAGCCGGCATTTGGGCGAGTGAAACAAGTGGGCTGTGATGCGAACGTTTGTTTTTTTTTCCTCTCTAGTTCCGTCACGCCTAAAACGGCCTAAAACGGCCAAAAAACGCAAACCACACGGCCGCCGGTAGTTATCGAATTATATCGCTCCGGGTGCTCTCTCGTTTTCAATCATTTCACCCGGCTTACAGCCGGCGCCGAGGAGCAACACGGCCGGTTCGATTATCGCGGCCGGTTGTTTCGGTTTTGTCAAGTCAAGTGGTCGGTATCGTTGCGGTCGCTTCACTTTCGGCCTGCGGTTTGGAGGCTTTCGAGCCGCAACGTAACCGTGTCACGTTCGCGCTCGCACACGCAAATCCTTTTCGGTGATATTTTCGCACGATTGAATGGTGTGTGTGTGCGCGTGTGAGGGTGATTTTATTTGCGAAACAGCTCGGTCACAGGGTGCCATGGGGCGGTTGGGTAGGGTCGACCGGTTCGAGCGCACCGGAAGGACGATTTTATTGGCTTGTTTGCATAGCGCGCTGGTTCGGGGTGGGCAGATAAATGTGTGATGAAATTATGTTGCTCGAGGATTTTTCGCACATTCCGTGTTCCGCGTTTTTTTTTTGTTCGTTTGTTTATCGTCTTGTGACCTAGTGATCGATGGTTTAGCTGTGCGTTCACGGATAGAGAGGTGAAGGGATTGGATGGTGCCGTTTCACGTCGTATCGGTGACTGTTAATGGTTTACAGCAGACAGTTTAAGCGTTTTCCAATGTGAGTTATGGTTCCCTTTCACCGGGAGTTTTTTTTGTGTGGTGAGTAAAAAACTACGTCCAGCATACATCAAATGACGACATAAACGGAAAAGGGGAAATTATTCACACTCACACACATTCTCAAAGGAAAACAAAAACGCTCTTTACTATCCGCCATTTTTCGTTTGGGTTTACGATGCATTCGGACACTTCATTAAGTTTATCGAGAGGTTTTTTGGAGCATTTTTTTTTAAATTGGTAATTTTTTAGCTCTGGGCATAAGGAGTAAATTGTAAAAATAATTTGTATTTTAAATTTTGAAATCATTCCATTTTATTCATTTTATTGTAAACAAAATGTATAACTAAAATTTTGGAAAACTAAAAATTATTTGAATTTGAAAGTATCAACGAATTCTAAAATATGTAGGCTTCAAAAAAATCGCGATAGATTCATTAAAAAACGAAAGCGAAAAAATCGAGACTCCCGAATCACTCACAAGATTGTGATTTAAATATTCACGATCTTTACCAGCCTAATGGGGACCCGTTCATTATTTGGCTCAATTAGAAACGCCTTCCCAATAATTCTGCACCGATTAATCGAGCGCCAGAGTGGTGATAAAAGCATCCCCACGCTATTTATAAATCATCACTTCTCAAAAAAAAAACTCGAAAACCCAACCGGTGGTGAAAATGGTAATGAGCTCGGAAATTTGAATTCCCTTTTCACGCCACAGGCGAACAGCAGCGATAGCTTAATCGAATTGCCTGGGCTGGTCCTTCGTAATGTTGGGCGTCCATTTCACAAGACGCTGCGTTAGGAGACGACAAAATGCGTGTTCGAAAAATCAACCGTCCGAAATCCTTTCCTGCTTCGGTTTGCTTTCCGTGCCCAAACTGTTGCCAGCGCGTTCCGTTGCGAAGGAACGCGGTTCGACCGAACCGGTGATGTTGATGTTTTTCTTGTCGGTTTATTTTCGCCAGCGGTTTTGGTTCACCGGGTAAGCTAAAACGGAGCAAATTAGTTGCTAATTGGATTCATCATGTTATTTCATACATCATGACGCGCGGCAAACCGCGGAAAAAAGACGATGAAAATAATCAAAACGGATGGTCATGATGAAAATTATTAGGTCCTGTGATTGTGTTGCGTTTGTCGAGAGAAAAATCGATACACTCGTGGTGGTGGTGGTGGTGGTGGATCTTAAAGACACCGCTCCTAAGCTGCGGTAGGTTTACCCAAAGTTAGTTGATTAAGAACATATCCGGTCCCGACAGCATCCCTTTGAGTCGACGGCCACGGCACGCCACCCTTCGTGCAGCTTTCGCCCCATCGGGTCAAAAGTTGCGTCGACGTCGGTTTGGTGAATGTTTCGGTGGTTTCACTCGCGCTAACCGTGGCCCGTCGTCTGTCGGTTGTCTGTCGCTTTGATACACGGTAATTGCGTGCGACAGCGAACCCACCATCACCCGCCGGGTGGAACGATACGCAGGGGGTTGAGCCAAACCGTGCCACAAAGGGGCTTCGAATCTAATCGAGATAATCTGATAACAACGGTCGCCCACCGACCTGGGGCTGGGCGTTCGGTTGGGTGAAACGGTGGTGGTTCGTTTCGTTGTTGTTTCGTGAAATTAGTAGTCGAAAGGTGAGTCCACCCGCTAATTAGCTTCCACACGCTGTTTTTGCGGGACGCAACGGATTACTCAGTGGGTCGGTGTTGCGAGGGTGTGATGATGCGAAAGCGAAGTGAACGCGCTTGAACCACCACTTGTCCTCCTCCCACCACCCCCACCCGGAATTGGTGTGATTCGACATGTTGCAACGTTGCACTTGCGTTGGTGTCGAAGCATTTGCGTTTATAACACGGCGGTGAAGGAAGTGAAATGAAGCAGGACGTGATGTGCATATATTATATTCCAGCGGGAGAGATTGAAATACAGCGCGGTAGAATCGAACCATGGGTTTGCGTTTTAGAACGAATTATTTTAACCATATGGTGAGGGTAATAGGAACGTTTCTCTTATCAAATTGTCGAAAATGGAGCTACAGACTGCTGTCTAATTCCACCAAGAAGTAGACTACTCCAGGCGATCGATTGAGTCATTTTAAGTCTATATTCTTGAGTTTAATTTAATAAAAATTCGGTAGTTTGTCTTGGCTATAGTAATTTAATTGGCATTATTTTCTGATGTAAAATTTTACATAATCTATTTGTACATGTTAAAATAAATTTTCTCATCACTTTTCAACACAAATTTTCCATATTTTGGTATCAGATTTTTATATATTTGAAAGCAAACGGTTATCGGTTGTCAAACGATTTTACACAAAACATTGAATCACATCTTAGTTTCTAGACTAATTCTTTTTGATTTATCATAAAAAAATTGTATATGTGTGAGAGAGAAAGGAAAGTTTGATGTGATTTTATAAGCTTTGGCTACTTTCACAAGCCTTCTTTTCTAGCAATTAATTTGTGTACAATGATTCCATCGGATCACAACGTCTCTGCCCGTAACATTATTTTTATTCATCGGTGTGCATTATTCGCCCTGAATTGCAATGCAAATTGCTAGCAATATTTTTAAGCTGGTAGAATGCTCCGTTCATTTTGACAAAATAAGCATTACGTTGCACTAATGCGGTGAACCGAAGAAAGAAAAAAAAACTACAACCCAACACTTCCTGAACGGTTCCGTTCATTGAATCTTTGCACGCACCCGGGCCGGTTGACACGCGACCACTTGCGACGCCAAAGGCTCGCCTAATTAACACCAAACGGTCAAGCAGTGGCCGGTCTAGCCACTTGGGCAGTCGTTGAAAGTTTCCGTGACTCGCTGACGGTGCAACCATAATCCTTTGAAGCATGCTTCAAAATGCTACCATTAATTACCAGGGCACAAGAAAACAAAAAAAAAAATAAAAACGATTACAACATACGGGGGGTTGGTTTGGAGCAGAAACAGCTCTAAACCGGTGGCCTAATTTCGCGTTCCAAACCACCAGTGGTTCACCCGTGAGAGGAGATCGTCTATTCGCTAACGAAGCTTTTAGTTTTTGTAATGAAATTTGGTTACCCGAAAAGCCCCCGTTTTTCGCTCAGTTATAATCGCTGTTTACAACATGTTTTAATCTCAGTAAAGGGCAAGGTCAGCTCATAAACAAACTGTGCTTATGGGCCAGGGGTGTGTAAATGTGTGTGTGTGGGCTTTAATCACTCTTTTAACCAAACTCTTTCACATGACCGTATCTGACCTTAGCCGGACGATTACAGCATACAAAAAAAGAAAATACACACACTGAACGTACGATCTAATCATCGCGTTTAGGTGTTGTGAGAACCGTGTCACGGCATGCTTCGATGTGTGCTTCGTGAAAGCTATGCTGCGAGATAGTTGGTGGGTATGTTTACTCTACAGGTTGATGGTATCATGGTGAGAAAAAAGATGTGCGAGGTTTTTTGTTTTCGAATAAACTTTCAATTCATGCTCCCACGTCGACGATGGAAAGAACTTTTTCTGGTTGATCTTTTCATTCGCCTCATTCTTCACTGCACACAATCGCGAACAGATAAGTGAAGGGAGTGTGGTTACGTTGCGTTGTTACTATCGTTCGACAAGGTTATTTTCAATTTAAATATGCGTTTTCATTCTCTGCTGATATGTAGTTTTATTCTGACCGGCAGCCGTATTCGCGGTCGTACGCACGGACTTCCTCACTGCAAACAGCAACATACCCACCCCGGTATCGCCGCCGAAGCCGGTTAATTAACTCTACTTGAAGCCCTTTCATGCTCGAAGAGTTCAGCTTCCAGTGCACGTTTCGCCCGTAGCTCAAAACCAGTTTTCGGACGAGTTATACGGGCTGGCAGTAAAACCGGCCGCTTCCATAGCCGGACGATCGGACGCGTACGGGGTGCACCAGAACACCAGTAAAAAGTACGGGTTTTTCCCCGTTTTGGTTAGTGTCTGTTTTCTTTGTTTCAACGGCCTTTGAAAAGCTTCTCACTCTCACTTTCGATGCGTCTAGCTGTGGTGTTCAGTGCAAGCCATTGGACGCCGGTCTTGAATTCGGTGAACCGTTGCAATGCAAGTGCAAGCCCCCCAGAGCGCCCAATCGAACAGTGCAATTAAAGGGATTTGGTCCAAAGGAGATTAGCTACAACTCACATCGGATGGATGGACCTGAATGTACGATTTTAAATTGAAATAAAAAAGATTCATGATGATTTAAATGTCTATTTTTCTAGACCGCTTTCAATGTTTTACAATTCACGAATCTTTAAAATGTTATGCACATTTGGAGACTAATGAATGTTTTGGAGGTAGAAGGCACAAAGCATAGGCAGTTCACGAATGTTTGGAAAGGTATAAAAGAAACAGATCAGAATAAATATATAATATTTTAATCCAGTTAAAACACGAATGACAACATGTATTTTTTTTAAATAAGCTTAAAACATTAAATTTTAAAGATACAATCTCCTGTACCGTTCCATGTGTAGTCAACTGTACGGTTCGGTTCATATGCAACACACACGCTTAACGCAAGATCGGACACGCTCGCGCTCAAGTTCCCCTTCCAGCAGGTTCGCGAACGCAATCTGCACCACCGACGGCTGGTCCGACACGAAAGAGAACGAGATCGACACCGCCTAAAATTTAACGTACGTCCAGCCTCGCACGGTGGCCCAGTTTGTTACCCACCGCCGAACCAGTCGCAGGTCGCATCGCAGAAGCTTGAACCAGTGCCGATTTTGGTCTCTTGTTCTGAGGACGTGAAGCTTAAGTATTTTTTTTTGCAAACAGCAAAAGTTCGTCGCTTGGCGTTGCGTTACAGTCGTGCGGTTACGAAATCGTTGTGGTTTAGTTCGAAAAAAAAAACAATAAATAGAAAGCCCCAGTGACAACATGGCCAGCAACGCAAAAGTGAGTGAACGTTTGTGTTCTAAGTGGATCGCGTTAGTGGGTTATATCAACAGGAGAACACTCTTATTTCACACCTGGTTATCTTTATTTGCATTTACTGTAAGCACAATCACCTTGTGAGTGCGGAGACATGGTGATCGCGAATGCTGGATCCCAACTGGGTCGCGATCCAATTCATAGGTCTCGGTTACGTTACGCCAAAAGAAGTGAATATGTCAATGACTGATGGTTTCTCCCGCGATCGACGGTTCGATCTGGTGGACGATTATGTGGAACCGGATTACGAAAGCGGTGCCAAAGCAGCGCCGGCCATTTCGCTATGTGTCGTGCACGGTTTGCCGTGAGGAAATTTTGCTACGGGTGAACGGAATCAAATGGGAGCTGACCATCGTCACGTTCAGCATTGCGCACGGTGGTCCGTAAGGGTTTGCCTCTGAGGTGTTGCCTAATGGTTTTAAAGAGCGGGTTAGCTATGGAAATGCACAAATTTGAGGGTGGGAAAACATGCCCATGCACGTTTGCTCACTAAACGAAGAACTTTCCGCTTTTGCTGGTTTTACTTTAATTATTTTAACCTGACCTGGGTTATTTTAACATTTGAGCTAAGTCTTTTTTGCCAATCATCAATTCCCGGAAAGCCATGCATTATTCTTGAATGCAAATTGTTCAATATTGAAAATGAGATTTAAGGAATTTATTTGGCTGGTTTTGCTGTTTGATTTTTCCAATTACTTATGTGTACAATGATGGTACTTGTTTGCTTTTCAACTCAAAACAGCTCCACCGTACCTGCACTTCATTCCGGGTATAATTTTACCAATAACAAATATTTCGTATGCAAATTGCATCTGCATTTTATTTTGGTTCATTTCGCGAAATGGCGAAACCGTATCTGTAAATTTCTTCCCTTTAAATAAATGGAAAATAATTGGAATGCATGGAAGCAAAGCCAAACATAATTAATTACTCGAGCAATGCATGACAAATAATGTCGGAAACTTTGGGTGAAATTTTATACATGAATGCTCCGAAGACGGACTTCATGGGACAGGTCCCACTGAGACATATTGTCGTGCGGTAAATTCGCACCCTGGCCAAACACTCTTCCGTCCACCAGCTGGCATACGAATGTCACTGTTGCGGGATTTTATTTTTCAGCAATCGTAAAATATTTTGCCATCCCAACGACACGACGCACAGCATCCGGACAAACGCATAGTTTGGCATTCGGCACATGTTTGAAGTCGCACGGACCGACACCAGCCGGGCTCACGAAGCTCACGAAGTAATTAATTAAACAACATTTTCACTCTGGCGGTTAGCCATTAAGTGGCGCAAACATGCACGGGTTTCCATCGAGCTTTGCCGTCCGGGCGAGCTTTTACGGTCGCCGATTCGACCACTCCGCACCCGCTGCACTGTGGTTTTCCGCATTCTTTCCCTCATACATTCGCTCGTACCCACACGCGCACACATACAGACCAAAAAAAAGAAACGAAGAAAATAAACAGCTACGGATGCAACCCACGGTGTAGAACTTTCATCAGCACCCGAATCGGAAGTCCGGGCTTATCTCCTCTTCTTGCCCAGCGCAGCACATTTGTTTGTGGTTGTGAAATGGAATGGTTCCGGTTTCCTGCACCAGAAATCGTCCGAATCGTCAAAACCGACAGAATAAAATCTCGACCATCTCGCGTGGAATGGAACGGAGGGACCGAAATGGAAAGTTTGATTTGTTTTTGCTTCATTTTACGATGTCTCCATTCATTCCTGCGTTCATTCCCTCACACACATACAGTGGACCGTTTTTTTCCCCTTGGTTTGTATGTCGTTGTTGTGTTGCTGTGGGATAGAACGGGATGGGGCTGTAAAAACGGGTGGTTTGTGGTACGAAAATTAATTTCCCAAAATTAAAAGAACGCGACCGGAACGTGAGGACATGGCGGGTTTTCACCGGAAGTCAATTGGCCGGAAAAAATTACCACTATCGCTCGCCGGATTTGGGTTGGCTGTCATATTGGCTAGCGATGGCACATGATGGTTGGAACCGATTTCAGCATCATTTAATTTTGTTCATCTCGCCCGAAACGCTCGGTCAATTTATGCTTTACGACGACTTTGGGTTTGTACGGTGCGCAAGTGGTGGAGTACGAAATGGAGCGTGTAAAAAGTGACATTCTTCAGGGAGGGGGGGGGGGGGATTTCAGTATTAAACTACTGAAAATACTCCAGAACACGACCGGAGATGATCCAGTTCGTAAGAGGATTTGTGGTACAATGGTTTTTATTTTGCTGCACTAGTTTTTACCAAATCACTCGTTTTTTAAATCTCTTTATCAGATTGGGCTGTTTTTATACATTAAGTGTTATTTTAGTTTAAGTTAAGGATACAGTTCATACTTTTTATAATTTGGCAAGACTTTTAGAATTTCAATACAGAAACTGCTTTTCCATTTTATTTCAAGAAAAGTTGTCACACGTTAACAAAGTAATTTCCAAACGAATTAATGCTAAAGCTTTCAAATCAACTTATTTTATTCGTACCTTATTACTTGTATGTAAAGGCTAGCTTTTTTATGATGAACGTTTTCCTTATCTTATTGGTCTTCAATGCTCTTTTTTCCTGCGTGCATCGATAATTGCTTGGTAATAAAACGCGAGTGGACACACATCTTTTGCATGGATTGTTTGGTTCCTTTTGTTGTAAAATCGAATTGTAAATAAACCTAAAGAGGCAGTGAAATAAATGACTTAACGATGTACATAAGATTACATATCGCATTAGCAAATAGTTTAATAGCCTCATGATTGTGTTAATGGATTGTTAAAAAGCTATTATTCTCTTCTAGAACTACTAATGTGTTATTTTTTTATAGGGCTAATTTGAATTTGCAAACTGAGTACAATCGTAATTAGCATTCTTATTTCCTATATTTTACTGTCGTTGGTATAAATCCAACTAATGATGCCTATAAGTTTCGCTTAACTCACAATTTATGTCACCATCGCTAGGTGGGGACCCACTAAGACATCAACAGCATTTAATTTGATAACTTTGTTTTCTTTAATCTCTTCCACTTAGATTATCACCAGCCAATGCATTCGCTTCGGAGCCGTAGCGATGGTTTTGATTGCCCTCCTCACTGTTGCACCGTGCAGCGCCCGTCCCGCCATCGAAGGGGACGAGTCGGTAAGTGTACGGAACGGGAGCAAAAACTCTGAAACCACATCGGAACGTCTATGAGTGTGGGTGTGTTTGAAATAATGAAACTATTTCTTCGGCGTCCCGTAGGCTGACGGCAAAGTAGTAAATCAGAGCGCAAACATCAATCAGCCGCGGTCGAGCATACTGGACAACATTTTCAACGTAAGTTCCGCACATCGGTCAAACTTGTTCTTCCACCCATACTGACCGTTTCCGTACCTACCTACCTACTCACCTTCCTCGACCCACCAATCAAAATAGATCCCAATCCAAACGCTGAAGGCCGTCAACGATCTGGTGCAGAGCATTGCCGGAAATTTGCAGCAGGCCGGTTCCGGCACCTACTTCCGGGCACGCTCGGGCAGCAACGTGCGCAACATTAACGTGGACGTGGACGAGAACGAAACCGACGGCGGGAAGAAGCATGCGGACGACAAGAACTAAGCACCGGTGCACCGGTTTCGCAGCCTAATTGCATCCAGCGGAGTGGAGATGCTTCCACACACACACAAACACAAACACACGCAAAAAAAAGAAGAGACTTTGAAGTTGCGGCACGAACCGCAACGAAACTGCAAGTTGGTGCTAAAATTAACGTAATCGTTATTATTACCCGCCGTGGTTCGTGGGGCGTAATTGTAAATACTGAGTGTTCTGTGATCGATCGCGAGGGTTCTTGGGAGGCGTTCTGACGTGGGTTAAAAAAATTAAAAAAAAACCGGGGAAAAATAGCGATTTGATGTGCACGGTGAGGTCGTAATAAAACAATTTCACAAAATTTGCCCGATCATCTTTACATCCAAGCAGGCGCGCGCGCGTGTGTGTGTGTAAGTAAGCTGTTTGTACAAACACGAAGGTACACAGCCCTGTTATTCCGCGTAGCCAAGGCAACGGTGCCAAGGTGTCGAGTCTTGGTAGCGGAGGTTTTCGGTGCGAAAGGTCTCGAAAAAGATGATCGAAACACGGGTGGGTTTTGATGGTGGGTTTGCGTTGTAATTTTTTAGGGTAAGTGCGGTTGTTTCACCTCGGATTTGATGTGAGCCAGCGGTTGTTGCAACTGAAGGTTATTGTGCGATTCTCTCGACGGGCAGATAATGATGACGTCAGGTCAGGTAGACTCTTATTTTGTACAGTGATGTTGTTTATGGCAGAGTTGGTGATTATTTCAGAAGAATTTTGCTTAGGAGTGTAGAATTACGACACACAATATTTATAAGCGATAATTATCCTAATGCAAACATCACTTTTCAAACGTTATAACGACCATCGTACGTTTTTCCAGGTACAATAACAAAAGCAAATTAATACAACAACCTTTCTATCCTGCAGAAAAAATCAACTATTGCTTTTAATTAAACTTCGAACAATTGCTGTTCATAATTCGTTCCACTCGTAGCATCGAATCAGTCGTGCTTATTTCAACAAACTGCTTCAACATTTCTATGCTGTGCAGTGCTCTATGAATGCTACCACTAGCCCGGCTCGGACCCAATCTCACTTGGCTCTCCTGCACACAGGCGAAGTGCATATGTTACCAATCTGCCATTAGTAGCAGCGGAGTGGCTGCATGCATCCGTTAGCATAGCATGAAATTGCATCAAGTGCATCGAACCATTAAGCCGGTAATGCTTCCGCAAATGCACCGGCTGCCACCGTGACTCGCTCAATCTAAACTCACCCCGGCCGAAAACCCCCGCGAAAGGGGGTCGAGGTAATGATGGCCGAAGGTCGTGCAGTCGGTGGGAAAATTTGCGTTTTCCACCTATCATTCACGTGGTGAAACTGAGCGGTCACGGGGACGGGTGGGGTAGAGAGAGAGAGGAGGGGAGCTTAGGGAACGAAATAGGAGAAAAATGCAAACTTTTTGCGGTTTAGCGGTTAAGCGTACCGGTTGCCATGCCGCATAGCACTGCTGTGGTAGTATTGGAATAGTTCAACGACCTGTCACCCTCAGTACGATGCGACGGGAGGAAACCGTGAGCAAACCGTGAAAGAAACAAAACGAGCAGGAAGGAGTGAGTTTTGTTTTGTTCGCAATTGTGTGCATCTGAAGCGAGGACTCTCAGCGCACAATGGGCTAACAAACACCGGAAAAGATATGAAGCGACATTAACGAAAGCAAATAAAACAACTCTTAAACGGCTACATCACTCACAAACGGTTCCTTCATCTCCGCTTTCCACCTACTAAGCATTTCGTCATCTTCCGCATTAAAAAATGCACAACTGCACTGGTTTTTTTCCCACCCCACCGTTGCTATGAATGTTTAAACAGCGTGTGCCATTATTTCGCCTGTTTCCGGCGGTTGGGTGGACAAAGTGATGCTTCTCACTAGTATCTGTATGGGTATATGTGTGTGTGTGCGTGTGTGCGGATAGTATGTGTATGGTTCGTACAGTTGAATAAAGTGTTTTTTTATTTACGGGTAACTTTCCGGAAAAGGATGACAAAGGATGCCAGACGGCAAATCTCCCGGGGCCAGGGGTGGAGTCTGGTGACGGGAGTGGGCCGTTAACTGCAACATAAAAAATGGAAGATTGCACTGAGCGAAAAATGATACCAAATAAGACCTTCTGCAATGTAGTTTTATCATTAAGAGAAGCTTTTCGGTGTTGGTATTTTAAAAGAAAACTTCTTCATTTGAACGAGACATCTTTACAAAATTGAGATTAAAATTTGGATTTTGTTTCATTATTTCGAGTGCTGGTGAAATATTTCACTATGACATTATTTTGTTTTTTTTGCAGACTTGCATATTGTGACTTTATTTCTCCATTATATGTTAACTATATGTAAAATGTCTGCAAATAATGTATTTTAAATAATTTATGCATAAAAAAAAGATAAAATTTGAGTAAAACCAATTTTTGTCTTCGATTCTGTATAAAGTGAAAGATAAGTCCACAAAAATATAGCGAATTTATTTCTAATGACTAACAAAAATACGACGTGAATGAAAGTGATGTATAGGTTATAATTTTTTTAACAAATTAAATGTTTAAAACTAAACCATCGATAAACGTTCGCTTAAACACTTGAAAATATATTGTGAAGCAAAGGGAATAATGCAAAAGATTTTTTTTTCATTTGCAATTTGCGTTGAAGTTGACGAGTTCAAATAAACATCGCGCCGTAATTAAGCCATCCAAATTGCGGCCGGCCAGCCGCTGAAGAATAAAAACCAAATAAACCGAATATTTCCCCCCGTTCGTGCACAGCGCGACCCAGCGCATGACGTTGTGGGTGGTGATTTTCCCCCTGCGCCGAGTTTCCGTTCCGGTTCGAAGCCCTGCGGGTATGGAAACCATAAACGAACCAACAGACACATCCTCGACTGCCACCTGACACGTTCGTGCTCCTTTCTCCACACTATCACCACACAAACACACATACACAAACGATAACAGCCACACCGAGGCGGCTTTGTTCCGCTAGCTGGAAGCCAACAAGTTGCTTTTCAATAACACTAAAATATTTGGTCCCACAATCGGTGCCATTTAGCGGGCTGCGCTGTGTGTTGTGTTGTTCCATTTCCAGTGCCAGTTTTATCGCTCGTCATCCTACTGGTCGTGCGGTTCGTGTCGTGTTGCGCTTTCCACCGAAAACAGCACCACAGCACCAGCCAAACCGCCTGTGCGAGTGCGAGAGAGCGAGGGGCTTAGAGGATGAAGGACATTTTCACGGGGTGAACAAAATAAAACAAAACCATAGTGATTGTATAGAGCAAAGGCAAGCTTTCCGCACAAAGCGTCATTCACCGTTGGCTTCCAGTGGAATGCTGCAAAAAGCAGCTCTTCTTTACCCTCTGCCCCCTGCCACAATTTACCACCACCTGTGGTGTGAGCGTAAACAGCAAGAGGTCTCGCCGAACCGATCAAATTGGTAGTAAAACACCCGCTGAAAACAACTACCAGTAGTACCTCTCATCGGTAATTCAACGGTGAGCGCTGCAAGTGCACCTGATTTTAGGAACTTTCCCTGAGTGGCCGGGCCTCCTTTCACTACGAGCCACCCATGCCATTCAGGTTCGGAAAGATCGAAAAGGAAGCACACACGCACACACATCGAAATGAACACCGAAACGAGAGTTTAGTAGCAGGTTTTCATTATACTCGGGCTCTGCGATAAAATATGATGCGGTTTAATTAAATTTCCAAAGTTCTCCAATCGTTCCAGGTGGGTCGGGTGAACCACCGTTGCCCTCGATTTCAGCAAAACTCCACCGCGCTGAACTCGCTCCCAAAATTTCCCACTGCACAGGATGCACAGATTTGCAAATCACTTAACTGGCTGTAGCGCCTGCCGGTTCGGTAACGTCGTGTTACTGCATGAGGATTTTTACTTTTTTGCTCCGTACCGCTCGGTGCCAACTTTTCCATTGATGCCCAGTTCGATGAGAATAGTAGGTTTTAGTTTGGAGTGTGATTAAATTTTGCGATGTTCAATTACCGGAAAGTAATGCTGGCCATCCGATTGAAGCAACGTTTCCGAGGGGAGAGGGGGGTGGGGATTTCTATAGGGGTTTTGGGTGTTTTTTTTTAGCATGGAAAACTAATTTCATTAGTGGTTTACTAAGCATGCCGGTACAGTGTTCTGTACTCTGGGACTTTGTGTGTAATAAAAGGAAGTTGTTTGGGCTTAACAATTGAGAACAACATCAACATCCAAAAGCGATGACGCGCTTGAAATATTTCACAGACCTGTACATGTCAAACACTTACTGTAAATTGGACTGTTTGCTGAAAGATTACACGTCAAGGCCTGCTTAATATGCTTGACAGAATCATTGAGTTGAAAGATAGTATGGATGAAATTCCGACAGTAAAAGTGTGCGTTCAAATTTTTAGTTGAACATTGAGTTCGATTAGCACAAAAATTAAGAAAAGTTGAAAACAATTTTATTTTCGCATAGATTCATATATCTTAGTCCCCAAGTCACAAGCAAGTCGTTCTAAGATTAATAAAAAAAAATAACTCCAACCAAGGAATGCTTGCGTTTGCACGCAACCGACAAATACATAGAAACGATGCACTCAATAAAGGAGTCATCAAACTTTGTTCAAATGAAACTTTGCTAGCACCACGTTTGCTCATGGAATGCAGCTTTCGTGATTCGATGTTCCTGCCATGACACGGGGTAAAGGTGAACGATTCGCAAAATGTGCTCGACAAATCAATTACTGCACATGGTTTAATAATAAAGCGAGCTCCTCTCATTAGCACAATGGCACAATGCTCATTCGTGCACGGTTCATTTGGCGGTTCATTTTGACCGTGTAATTGGTTGCAGCTGTAATAGTAGAAGTGCTCGAAATAAGTCATCACTCAATAATCCGTTGATTGGTCACATATTAATTATGGTTATATTCGTTTAAACGACTTTCACAGTAGTTGTGTAAAAGAATGTTTCATATTTTTCTAAAAAAAGTTACTATACTACATTTCTTGTCCATCACTTCGTTTATAGCAGATGAAGTTTTTTTTTCTTGGGATCGCTCATTGGCCCAGGGACCACTTCACCGCACTCCACCATTAAAGACACCATATCGGTGGTGCCCACAAAAAATCCTCATTACCCACGCTTCATGACCTACTCACGGGACGGCTTCATCTAATTAGGGATGCAGACGCAACTTTACGACGAACCGACACCCGGGAAGGAATCGAAGCAACCTGGCAGCGTTGGCGAAAATATTTATTTTATTGATGAACGGCTGTAAATCTACGCATTGCAATGGGCGAATTGTCCGCATAGCACCAAATGTTCGTGTCCGACGCGTTCGTGTGATACACGTGGCGTGGATAAATATACAGTAACGAGGTATAAAGCTTAATGAAGCAAATTAATGGTAACGAACGGCCAGTCAGCTGCATTAAGGATAAAACCTGGGATTGAAGTCTTTACAGCTAGCTGCGGACGTTTGCGGATGGTTCTCTGATTTCTGATTTTACGCGCAAAGACAGAAGGATTTTTATGGGATTTTTTTAATTCCAAATGGCCCCTTTTGCGGGAAAAAATATAAATATTCATAAATTGCAGGGTATCAAGGGGAACTGGAACGCTTTTAATGGAAATTGAAGTGTTTTTACCTATTTGATATGTTTTTTTTAATATTTAATATCAATTTCTATTGAATAATTTCCAAACGATTATAATTTGGAGTGAAAATGTGTTGTGAACATCCTTTATCTGTCGTTTCTGAATGACAAACGTTTCTGATGAACAAAATTATAAAAAAATCTTTGATATGTTTATTCAATCTATGAAAGGGTACTATTAAATATAATAAAAACAAACGAAAGGTAAACGAAAAATACCCCTGCAAACCCTTTATCCACATCAGAGCGACCGGGCACGTTTCCGTTCACCCTTTCGTACGGCAAACAGAGAATGTTTGTTTACTAATCGTGTCGGATTGAGTATCGATGTGCGAGCGACTCTGTCGCTGCTTATTTCCGGGTGCCATCCATCCTTACAACTTCCAGGCGCTCGTCGATTTTCTGCCAGTAAATTCCACCGTCAAGTACATCACTCACGGCCTGCACTCACCGACCAGCTGTTTGAACTTACACTTTCTTTCGTCCGTCACTCACTCACGGCAGCAGCAGTCGTTTCAGCAAAAGCAGCAACATCCCCGGCAGGCTGTCTTAGTAGGCTGCTGTGTGGGCGCACAGTACACGTGCTACAGGCGTTACCCGAGCGTTACGCGTGGCTCGTTTTGTGGTGTGGCGTTACGTGGGCACTCACCGCCAGCCGAGGACGACGCTACGACGCTTTTCCGACGCTTCGGGTTGGTTCAGTATCTCGGTGAGCTTCGACACGCAAGGACGCGACAACCGATCGCGTTGGCGCGACCAGCAACCGGACCGGACCGACCGACCGAACAGACTGGACGAAGAAATCCTCTCGGTGGGTGTAAATGGGTGTTTTTTTTTCGGGTGTGTGTATGTGTGTGTGTGTGTAGAAAAAATTGTGTACAGGGATTGGGGAAATTTCATTTCCCGTTCGCACAGGTGTTGTTTGCTCGTTCGACGCGTTCGTTTGGTTTGTGTCATCTATAACCAGGTTTCGGGTCGACCCGCATTACACACGGGGCAAACACGGGGCGAACCTATCTCTCTGCCAGGCGACGGGTGGTAAGTGGCCCCATACCAGAAGCCACCCGTGTCGAAAGCCCTTCAGTCCGCCTGAAGGACAGGGAACCCTTGATTCGGGGATCAATCGATTCGTCAAGGGCGGTGTGATTATTGAGACGAAGCCGCAAACGACACCGCTCGAAAGTGTTGAGTGTGCACAAACGCACGGGCGAGCAAAAAACCGTCAAAGTTTTACATCCCATACCGGGGCCGTCCGGAAACTGGAAGAAGAAGAAGTAGTAGAAGAAGAAGAAGCAGCAGCAGCACCGGAATGGGAAGGTTTGGGCGCGCGTGTGTGTTTGTGCGCCGGCGGTTCGCCACCAGCTGAAAAGGGGTGGTGGAAATGTGTTTGGGTGTATGTAACAAGTGTGCGCTTCATACAATGTGTTTGTGTGTGTGTCTGTTGCCTTTGTGCATTAGTGTGTGTACGTGTGTGCGTAGTTGTATGTGGGCCCAGTACGGTGACGAGTTACGACCTTTTACGATCGGATGGTTTGTGAAGATTAGATTTTTCCTTTTCGCTTTTCTCGCGTTGTGCGCTCGTTTCTGCCCATTGAAAATCGTTTTTCATTTTTCGGTATTATTACGGTGGGAAAGGGATTTCGTTTTCGCGCGGCTGAAGTATCACTACCGGCCACCGCGCCTGCCGATTGCATTCGGTGGTAGCATTTGATTTTATTTCAGCCGGTCTCGCCCGGTGGAGACGCCTGGTGCCTCTCGTCTCGTGTGAGACGGGCGGTGCATTGCAAATTGAATCATCTATCAGCTCATCACAATCGGACCGGCGTTCCTATTGTGCTGCCGGTTCGCCGTTTTCAAACCTTACAATGTTGCTTATAAATGTGTGTGTGTGTGTGTGTATGTGAGTATGTGTTTGTTTGTGCGACAAAAAGTGAACGCGTCGAAGTAAACATAATTTCATTCGAAAGCGTTATGCCCGGCAGGCGTGAAGCTGAAACGAACAAGATTAACGATTGTATGCTGCTGAGCGTGAGGGTTTCAGAAGTCGGTTACACGCTGACAAAAAACCACCACAAGATAGATGATTTCACGCACCATTTATTTTGAATTTTATTAAAGCTCGTTAAAATGGACGCTAGGAATAACAATAACAAAAAAATACGAAACAAATTCCACAGCTCAGTGAAACGCTGTAACTGCTGTTCGATCGGGAGTGCAGTGTAGTTTGAAGATAAAAGTGAAATAGAAACAAAACCTCTCTTGCGTTTCCCGTGCTCGTACTAAAACGAGTGTTTCCTGGGGTAATAAAAAAAAAACAAACACAACAAAACCCAAATCAACATCGAAAACGCCCACGCGGCCCTTCTGCACCGCAAACCCGATGGCGGTGGCGGTGTGATGGTTAATCAAACAAGTGACATGCAAAAGCTGTTAACGCGCTCCCGTCACACTGCTGTCCCTGCTGCTACCACCACCACCAACCGCTGCGTGATTCGTGATGTAAGTGAACTCGGCATGAAAAGCGTCTTTGCGCACTTGTCGCTTTATTTTACAATTTTGCTTCCTCTTTCAATTTCGATACAATCGTGTGAGGTTGGAGCCGGAAATTTGGGTGTGTGTGTTTCTTTTTTCTCTCCTTCTTCTCATGCCCCTTGTTTGCAGCTTTTATGTATGCCACTTTGAAAAGCGTTTTTTTTTTGGTTGTTGCAGCAAGAATAAGCTGCCATGTGGCTTCCTCGCGACATCGTCTCCTTTTGCTGGCCAAAGTGATCGTTAAATATTTACTGGCAAACTGGTGATGCTCTTCCGCAGGATGGAGGCGATGGAGCAGGGGTTTTTTTCCCACACACGAGGTTGGGGCACTAGTCGGGGGACTAGACACACCTGGAGAGCAATAAAGTGGACGGAGAGGCTCTCGCAAGCTCAGCCGCACACACACACCAAGTGGCCATAAATTTGTGCCTCGGATTATGGTTCTCAGGATATTATCTGCTCTCTAGCTGGGAGACGATGTCGGAAAAAAGCGAAACGAAATGCTCAATTTTGTAAACGAAGTCCCACAGAAATTCTGCCCAACGAACGGCCACTGTAGTGGACATACGGTTGCTATATGAAAACTTGCGAGGATGGGCGCTGGATGCTAATTTTTTCGCGAAATCCATTTATCTCAGTACGTTTGTGTAACGTTGCAAGGTATTAAACCGTTCGCAGTTAGTATGGGTTGGGTTTTTATTTTTTTCAACCAGATTATGTAATCTCCCACAAATGCTTTATGGCGCTTTTTTAAGCTTGTTTTATGCATGCCATGAAGTTCTCCTACATGCAAAAAAACAAAACAAACATCCACACTTCGATTTGAATCGCACTGCAAGCTCGCAAACCGTGCCGTAACTCATTAAACGAACGCTCAAATGGGCACCATTTTGTTGACACTAAACACACCGTCGCACCTGGGCCGAGTTTTACGATTATTTGGCCACCCGAGCTGAACCCGATTTATTGGTGAGTAAACAAAATTTATGCCTGCTAAGCGCACTTTATTGGTACAATCGATCATGCACGATCGGTGCTATCGATGGGGTGATAAAAGCAAACAAAGCGCGACATGAGTCCCATGTAATGAAATGCATTTCTTGGTCGAAGACGAAAAAACTCAGAAGTAAAAAGACCATCCGCATATTTAAGCGATACCTGTACGATGAAGACAACATGAGCAGTGATATGGGTGATAAAGGAAAAGCCAATCATTATTCATCGTACATTGGGGTAATCAAAAATGCATATTTAAACTTTAATACGTTATAAACTGAAGTAAGTAATTATTTTAAAATGACGTAAAATCCTCATGAAGGTCTTTTTATGTATGTACATGTAAACAAATTGAAAGGTTCCTACTGGGAGTTGAATGTATTCTCCCTCGTAAATGGAAAATGGTACTTCTGGTGGTAGATGGTTGATATATATTTAATATTTAATTTTATGTTTTATTTCTTTGGATGATAATTCTAACACGACGATTATTTTAATTTTAAAAACTATTGCTGGTTTTAGAATGGTGATATCCACTTTTTTCAAGTTTTCTCTATTGCTCAATTTTTATTTAATTTTATCAATAAGATGGAGGAGATTGTAGGAACGTGCTCTCTCTACGGGCACTAAGTTCAAAGAAAACCTTCAAAGCTATTCTCCACGCTACTTCAAGATTCACCTCCATTATCCTACCGAACAAGTATATAGTATTGAAGCGATAATATCTGCGTTATGTTCCTGGCATGGCGGTGAAGGTTCTGGAGTAGTCGTCAGGTCATGGCCGGAAATATGTTTTTTA
>JXWZ01001178.1:0-16961 GCA_000956215.1 Anopheles farauti No. 4 | reverse complement strand
GTGTGTGTGTTGGTTTACCCAACGACCTACTGCAAACCCTATTAAGTTGCAACACAGCGAATAAACTTCGAAAGGCACCGGCCTCTAAAGGAATCATTTGAAGTGCACAAAAAGCTTGGATCAACCGCAATGGAGAGGACCGGTCGGAACATAAAACAACTACTAAATCTCCGGTCGGAATAGAGCCACAGGAACACAGCCCGCAGCGAAGGCGCACTCTATTCGTCACGGCATCTCTTACTCCTGCTACAGCAGCAGGAACCGGATCTTAGCTTTTGAATTCACCCGATTGACGCCGGGATGATAAAGGCTTGAGCAACAAGAAAAGGCAAAAGACGAAAAAAAAAAATAAAGAAACAAACCACCGGCTTCTTACCGCTATTGAAAAACCTTGCTCCGGGGGCGTCTCAGATCGGTGCAAGAAAATCGTGTGCCTTTCGCTGGAATCTCTCAGGGTTTGCGTTGGGATTTGCGCTTCAAAGTCGTCGTTACTTTCGGGGCGCAAATATAAAGGTTTGGATGGATAAAGCAGAATCGAACAAAAACGAGAAGAAAAAAAACGAACGAGAAAACAAAACTGGCAACACAATAAATCGTTGCTCTATCGAGCGCGATGGATGGAAGGTGCACTGGGAACGTAATAGTTGAAACTTTACCCGCCGGTGCAAGCACTTTTCGAGAAATTCTTCTCCACGCAATATAAGAGCAAAAAAGGCACAACGAAAAACGGATGCCCCGTTTTCACCCCAAAACAAAGACAGGAATGCTGAAGAAGAGCCAAGCCGAAAAAATCTTTGATCACAATGACGCAACGACGCGTAGAAGAACAACCTCCACGTGGAGGTACTTACGAAGGGAGGGACTTTGTTGGGATCGTAAGTTTTAACATTTGCGTTCACTTATGCGATTCTCAAAAAAAAAAAGAAAAAAGAAACCCGTCTAACTTTCGCCGAAACTTCACGACGGCGTAAACATTAATTTGCTGAACCGATGATTATTTGGGCGAATGATTTTGTGGTGCTTCGGGAAGCACCGCACCAGATGCCGTGATGCATGGATATACATTTTTCAATCGATGGATTCATATTTGAATTGCAAATCATTCGTGCGCAATAACGTTGAGAAGTAGCTTCGGGCCACGGGCGATACAATGTGAGACAGCGAGTGCATTGACAGGATGTGAACATGTCACTGAGAGCGCCATGTGCCAGCGCGACATTTTTGACGTGTGCGATCGTAAAATTATTGATTTTTTAAACATCAAAACACTATATGCTCCTAAAACAATAATCCAAATTAAAGTCTTAAGCCGATGTTTGTTTTACTAAAACGATTACTTTGAAGTGTCATCATAAGTCTTTATGTTTCAGTATCTGTCATTTCGATTCAAGTGAAAACAAATACTATAAAACAAACACTAATAGACATAATCTGTCTGCTTCGAAATGTCTACTTCAAATGGGAGATATTGAAGAGATTAGACAGAAATTTATCGTCAGTATGTCTTTGAACGCAAAATCAGACCATGTGGTTTAGTGTACGTCCTGGTTTCCAAGCCATATTCATCTTAGTACATGAACTAATAGACTTCCAGACAACACCAACCATTTCGCTTAGTCCGGTAACCCATACTTGTTGATCGCAAACTGGTTTAATGAGACATGCAGTTCGGCTATCACGTTACACAACGCACACGAAGGCCCTCCCCCCCTCCCCCCTCAACCACACCACAACCCTCTCCACCCGTAACTTCACCCCCTAACGTAATTAGTGATATTAGCGGAAGCGCGCACGTAAATCCGCCAAGTCCAGCGGGTTACGGGCACCGAAAATAGCGTCCTGAAAAATTCACTTACGACCCGTTGTGGGGGCGAGTTGATCGCAAACATAAACAAATTTCCTTCCCTTCCGTCCTCCGCTAGTTCGACGGAAAGGCGCTCGCCGGAATCTAATTTGTAGTTCCCCAGGCATTTGGGCGTTAGGTGCGTGGAAAATGGAATATCTGAGCGTGTGAGACTCACGTCTCGGATATGTATGCGTAAATTCTGCCAAAGATGTCGGTACTGGGGAAGCAGCGCATCCAGAATGCAACATTAATTATGCTGATAGTCCCTTTCCTGCTGAGGTTCGTGGAACGTGAATCCGTTCGCCCGGTACGCTTGGCGCCCGAGTGTCTGACCGGTGACTCCGTGTCTTCGTGACCGGCAGGGAAGATGGTGTGCGCTCGGGCGGCAAGGTAGCAAGAAATTGACATGAATTATGCACGCCTGACGATGGATGCCCGAAAAGATGTTGGCATCGATCCCGGACACGCTGTCGGCGTCCAGGAAATTGGGTGGAATTCTAATCGGTGCACAAGTTTGGACCGGCTTTTCCAACCGGCCGCCTGGGTGGATCCGTCGAGCTGTGCGGAAACTGGAATTTCTAATTTGCAATTTCTTTTCTAACAAGCAAGCCCAAACCAACCGGAACATTCCAATTTACCGAAAGTGTCTTTAATGATTCGCTTTGTACTTAGTTCCCAGCTCTGCCGAATGTATAATCAATTTAAAACTGACTCAGGCGGTGCAGAAATCAACATCATCATCAAACAAGGGCCAGCTTGCTCGGGCGGCTTAAAGGATTAAGTAAAACGGTTTTGTGATCCGTACAGGATGGACTCACTGGAGTAAAAGTCAAACACACACACACACACAATGGGCAAATGGATTTTCCAAATCATTTCTAATTCATCCCTCAAGACCGGCACATCGAGCGCCACACGGTGGGATGTGAGGTTTTTTTTTTTCAATATGTCGTTTCTCCCTCCCTTTCGGTGGAGGGCCTGTCCCAGGAACCATTAATCGCAACTGGCGTGCGGAGAGACCCAGTAGCATTAAACCGTGCTCCGGTAACCATCAAGGAACACCCCGGACGGCGCGCATACAAAACCGAACATCATCATCATCATCATCGCCATCATCGTCATCCTTTCACCAGGAAGTCAATATCGATAATGGTACCTTTGCCGTCGTTTACGTTTGCTGGCACGGCCGCACAGTCTCGTTTTTGGTACCGACATTTCCAACGTTTCGGTCGGGAGCAAAATAAAAAAAGATCAAAATGAGTCATTAGCTGGAAGAAGCTGATGAAATGATAAAACCGTAACATCCAGAGCGGTGTGTATCCTTACTGCGGAGGCAAGGAGCAATTGAAGTGGATAGTCGCTCGCTCTACCGGTACCGGTTCTGTTAACAAACCGTATCGAAGCCGTTGTTTAATATAGCAGTTGGTTTCCTTTTGTTTCGTCCTTATTACGCCCGAATGCGGAGGATTTCCTCCACACGGAGCCACTCGAAAAAGCTCGATTTCCGTTCGATAATAGCGTAATGGCGCGGGGCGCCTTCCCACTTACCGCTTCGTCCGCCAGCTCCGGTCCGGTAGCGCCGGCACCGAACGCATCCTCGTACGCCCGCTCGGCAAACAGGTCCCGCATACGCTTGAAGAACCCATCCGGCAGCAGGATGTCGGTGTCGCGGGGCACCGTGTACGACTCGACGCCACCGGCCACCACCGCCAGCAGCACGGCTAGCGTCAGCAGCAGCGGCTGCTTCACTCCCGTCGTTCGTTTACTGCCCGACCCGGTTGCTGGCTCCATCTTCGCGCCTGGAGACGTCGTTGGAGGATTGAAGACAGCGAGGGGGGAGGCTGGGGGCCTTCCTTCGTTTGGAGAAGCGTGAAGGACGTTGCGTTCCGGTGGTTGTGTCGCTCGTTCGCTCCTGTGTCGGTGGGCAGGAAAAAGGCGGAAGAATGTAACCAGACCAGGAAAATTAGACCGACCGGACTGGACTGGGGACGGTTTCCATTTCCGTTCCGGTACCATATGTTTTAAACCACAACACGAGCTGTCAGATGGAGCACATCCATGGCCTGCTGCTGGCTCTGGCTAGTACTACGCTGGAGCAAGCGAAACCTGCCTACTAGATTGATTCTACCCCACAGGAACTGTGGGCCTCTTTCCATAGTTTTCACACAACGACACTCACTTCAAACCCTTCATGAAAATACTTACACCTGGAAACGCAACCAAAGCGAACCTCGGACGGAAGAGGACCGAAAATCACGGTGAAATCAGTCCATTTCCGGCACCGGACCACCGTTCTGCTCCATGGTTGTGACACCACAGTTTGTGGAAACAGACGGTCGAACCGAGTGCTTTAATCCTTTCTTCTATGTGTGTATTTTTTTTGTTGGTTTATTTCCCAATAGCCTTTTTCTTTGGCGGGATCTTTTAACCCCACCCCACCCTCACGAGCACACGAGCACAGACTATACACAGCGAGACCCGAACCGGACTGGTTCATCCGAGACGCGTTTGATGTCTGACGGTGCCAGGACCTTCACGCGGTGGTGTAGAACACCTTCGCCGTCGTTGACGTTGCACTAGCTTCGACTTATTTTTCCCTTCTGCTCGAGTTGTGTTAACAACAGACACGGCTGCAGCAGCCAGTTGTTTGGATAACAGCCGAGGGCACACGGGTACACAGGGTTTTGACTGATAGTCGGGGCACAGAAGTGACAGTGATTCGGTTCATTCTCTCACTCTTTTGCTCTTTCTCTCTCTCTCTCTCTCCTTAGAGTGTGTATGAGTGTTTTCATTTGCAAACACACACAGACTCACAAATACACACAGTAAAAGTAAGGTAAATAATAATACTCTCCCCCGAAATCGCCTAATGCGTTGAAGGAAAATGAGACCTTTTCCTTGCGCGAGTGCTGCTAGGCCACGAAGAGAGAGAGAGAGAGCGTTCGGTGCTTTGGTTGTGTTCAAGTTCAACTTCAGGTATGGTAGTATTGGTGATATCGGCGCAAAAATGCTTGCTCGTAGTAACGTTGTATAGTAACGTCAAACTCTCGGAATGTTCAATTCAATATTCAATCTCCAGGAGAGATGAAAACCGGAAGCTTTGTGAAAAAAGCTTTCGTAGAGCTTTTTTCGATTTTGCAGATGGCGTTTGTTTTACATTTTACCCTCGGTACACTTTTATTCTCCTGTGATCTTCCTTTTCTTGTCTAACGATATGTATATGCTATATGCTACAAGGTTTTATTTAATTTAGTTTTTTTTCTTTGTTTATCCACATTGATTGATCTCAAACAATATAATAAATTATGTAAAATAAGTGTACTAACATACGCACTAAAACTCTTCCAAATGCCGTGAAGTGCTAATGCAATAATGTGTACTAAAACTGGAGATTTAGTACGGGTAAAGCTGTTGAAATCATACATGAAATGAAAATGATCTAAATCTTTTCACCACCAGAAGTAGCTCCTCAAAAGTAGTTGCGTTCAAAAGTGAATTAAGGGAAATGTGGGATTTGTTTCACTTTTTTTTTATTTTTGCCAAAAGTACATGACGTTACAAATGAATGTATGAAAACTGATGAAAATCTCACTCAGCAAAATTATAGCAAAATCTTGAATGTGGAACTTTGCATTTAAAAAAATATAGTCACATAATTATAGCCTCAGCTTTCTTCGTCTGAAATTGCTACGAAATTTAATTATTAAAAATGGAATCAAAAAAATTGCGATCAATTTTCATGATTACACCACGCTGCAACTTTCATCGGCAGGAATTTGGGGAAATATACATTCTACGCGTCCTGCGAATCAATTGAGCAGTTCATGGGAAGCGTTTCGGAACAAAAGATGAAAATCCGACAGGAAGTAATAATAAAAAAACACACACACATATATATTGGGGGGAAAAGTACACATTATCTTTACCCGTTCGGTGAGTTTGTGCGTAAGTGCGCGTGTGTTTGTGCGGGGAAACAGGGAAATTTACATAATATCATGGCTACGTGGCTACGGCACGTGGCACGTACTGGACGGAGTAATCCCACTGCAGTAATGCTTATCGCACGTCAACACCATGATACGGTGGTTGGTGACGTATGCATGGTGGCACGGCAGTGGATCGATCGTGGATCCATATGGGAAACGGGGCATGGAGTTTTGCCTTCCCGTGGCGAAGGGAAAACAAAGCGCGATGGGAGTGGAGCTTTGGGGATCAAATTTCAATTCGCAGCCGAAAGTAATAATGTGATGATGCCTACGCGCTCGATTACACTTATACCGTACTAACGAGCGTGGGGTTAGCAGGGGTTCAGGTACAGGCCCGCGAACATGACCAATCGAATCACACGGATCGTTGAAGTTTGGGGCGAAAAAAATACAATCTTTTTACGCACGATTAATCATTCCGTTCTATTTCGTTTGGGTTCACATACGAGCCGGAAGATAAAATCGTAACCCGCGATGATATAAACGACTGAACGCTTGACTACCCTTCTTTTAAACCTTCTACCCGGGGGAAAAAACACATAGGCTTTGAAATCACGCACGCTGTTTGTTTATGCAAATCACTTTCCCAACTCACCTGCACGCTGCAAATCAATTCTCCCGCAACAAATGCACTTATTCACTCACACACCCCTCCTGAAGCCTTTATCACCGTCAACCAACCATTTATACACGCACAAACAGGCACACTAACCTGTTGCACCGATCGGAACCGGAAGCACTCTCGCGTCGAACCGTTCGAAACCGTGTTTGCTCACTGTTCGAAGGAGGCAAATGATTTGAATTTTCGTTGCGTTCCGCACATTGTCGTTTTTCCCTGCGATTGCTTGCCTCCTCCCACCAGCACTCCCGCCCGCACTAAA
Source organism: Anopheles farauti No. 4 (assembly GCA_000956215.1). NCBI lineage: Eukaryota > Metazoa > Arthropoda > Insecta > Diptera > Culicidae > Anopheles > Anopheles farauti No. 4. The sequence continues at coordinate 10,248 of JXWZ01001178.1, read as the reverse complement.
CGACGGGCTGAACGACGTATGCGTGTATGTGTGTGTGTGATGTTGTACGTGTGCGTCACTGCCGTTGACACATGGTTGAAAAAACAAGGCCAATTTTGTTGTTGCTGCTTCCACAGTCCACAGTTTTCCTAACCACCACTTGTGGGGCCTGTCGGGAGTATGTCTTTGGCATGTTACTAGGTTTTTTTGTTGTTTTTATAAATATATGTCAAACCGAATGTACGGTACGCTCTTGTTTTCCCACACAATCTGGACGGCACTCGTCGTCTACACCGCCGTCGCTTACATCCTATTTTTATCGTACTTGCGTACCCAGCTTTTCTGGCTTTAATGAAATGCTGCCCCAATAAAGTGCCCTGTTGCTACCGGCATTTCGACACGTATTTGTGGGATTAAAGTAGAAAACTAAAGTGGAGAGCTAAAAACTAAAGCTAGGGAGAGAAATGGAGAGGTGCTTAAAGTTTTCTTTTTCATTTTCGAAACGGAATTGAAGGGATAGGCAAAAGAAGGTATAAGTGGGAAAGTTACGTTAAAAAGAATGCTGTTCAGCTTGGAAAATAATGGTTCACGGAAAAGGCATAAATGAATGCAATTATTTTTCCTTCATTTGTTCTATTTTTTTGGGCAACTCATTAACACGTATTGCTGATTATTCCGTGTTCCATTTTTTCAGAAAGTTTTTTTTGTTTTGTGGAGGTAATGGTTTATATTGATATTTTTTAAAATATTTTTTCCACTGTTTTATTCGTCTCTGTACTGAAGTGTACTATAAATACATAATTTATTTATATTTGTTTATATTGAATTATATTTATATAATTGTTTTTGTAAAAATGATTGTTAATTCATGTAACTTTATTTGACTTAATATTATTTTTCACTGCTTTTTATTATTCCATCAAATTGTTGGATTTATTCAGCCTTAGATATAAAATTTCGTGTTTGTTTGCACATTATCGCTTTGTGCATGTTTCTAAATAGTTGTTTGTTATATAAAAAATATTTTTTTCAAAACTAGCACTATGAATAAATCTGTTTTATGTTTAATCAGCATTCAACATTTTATACAAACATGTTTTGATTAATATTAGTAATTTTCCATATCTTTATCATGACTTTCTGTAGAAAAACCATAAATTTCTCATTATTTCCACCCTGCCTTCCTCCCCGTTCTAGAACGAAAGCATGGAAATCATTTCATCTTTACTTATACCTCGGTGCACCTTTATTTAATAGCATAACATTAAAACGCACTATTCAACTAAACATTTCAACATGGGGCACCCCCACCGTGGGCACGGGCTCTAAGCACCTTAGCATTAGTTTTGCTTCACTTGGGTTTCTCGCTCGTGCTTCTTCCTTCCACCGTACGCCGGTAACAGCCTAGGGCTAGCGAATGCAAAGAATGTTTGCGCACAAAAGCCGAAGCCGAAGTTTTGCGGCAGCTTCTGCTGTGTTATGGGCCGGGGAGACTTTAAAGAAAGCACCACTCGCTACGCTTCACGGGAAAAAGGCTATCGACTACCAACAACCGTCTGCATAGCGACGAATTGTGCACTACTTGCTGCTGTCGTTTTTGTGTGTATATTTTTATAATACATTTTATTTACCATTTCAGTTTGCTTCTACGATGCTCCTTATGCATTGGTGATTCGCTTGCTTGCTTGATGTAAAATGTAAGTCTATAAAACGTTTGGTCTCCTAGTGCGGTTTTTGATAATACTTTTGGTTCGACGTTGTTGGTTTCTTTTCCGTTTTCAACATCGTTTTGATGCAGGTTTACAATGAGTTTTTTAATTTTTTTTGTTTTTCTGTTGTGTTTTGATTACTGATATTTTAAAAATATTTTTTTTGTATGAAAAATTTGAAACAATAAAAAAAGGGCTGAATAAACACTGAAATTTAGGAAAGTCTAGTAAAAAGAGCATGGCAACGGAATCGAATCAAAGCATGCTAAGATCGTAAAAGAAGCGCAGACTGTGTAGCTGCCTGAAATAATAAGCGTCAAATAAACAACTCATCGTTTCGTTTGCTTTCTGCCGTCCGAACCTGCACAGTTTAATGAGGATATGCTTAACGGATATCCTTTTTCATTGTTTTAAAAATCTCCCACGTCACAGGGCGGTAAGGTCCGGTGCCTTGTCCATGTCACACTCGACCGTGTGCGGTTGACACAGTTCGGTTAGGCCGTCTCCCAGTCCCACGTGGGTTGCGTCCAGATGTAGCCCGTGTTCGTCATAGAACAGTACGCGTTGTAGTACCGGCCGGGTGATCTGTGGGAAAAAAGGTGGAAAAAAATTAGAAAAAAAACCCCACCATACGAAACATACTCCACGTGCCGCACACGAGTATTTGTGAGCGTTCGTACGCGCTGCATTGCGATAAAAGTTGGCACGCTTCGCATTGTTTGCTCACCTGCAGTACGACCACTGGGGACACCGGCATCGGAACAGCTGCTGAAATTCTTCCTTGCACACCTCGTTCCACCAGCAGGTACGCTATACGTGTGTGTGGGTGTGTGAGAAAGAGAGAGAAAGAGAAATAGAAGGAGCCGCATAAAAAAGGGCTAAAATTCGCAATCAGAAATAGCAAACAAATATAAAACAAAACAAACAGAGTAAAAAAAATCAGAGAGAACTGTTCCACCGGAAGAACATCATGCAAACAACGCCGCCTCGGATGCTCACTTTCGTTCCACCTTCGGGCAAACTCCGCCCGTCTCCCGGCACAGCAGGGAAGCAACGAACGGTTTCACCGAAAGGTAATAAATTTTCCGGATAGTTAAGCTAACTGGATTGAAAGTTTTGCAAAGCGGGCGGCGGAAACGAAAAGGGCCGCCTGGTCTGGAGGTTTATTGACACGTCGTAACGGAAACTTTTCCCAGTTCCACGTAATGCTGCTGGTGCTGGCCGGGCAGACAGACCGGGGAATCATGTCGGGTTAATTAAGTCCAATGAATGATTCATTCGCCGTCGCTTGCGCGACACTTCACTTTGCGGTTTCGGGAAAAAGGTGGGGGGTCCGGAAATGCAGGACCCGCTTTTAAGTTGACGATGCTTCGTTGGCGGTGGTGCCGTGCCAACGGCGTGTGCTAGGTGATGCTTCCCCGATGTCATAACTTTTGCATGACGAACAACCTTCACCTCAGCGTTCGGTCGACGAAACGATGGGAACTTCTGCTTCTGCGGCGAGCCTTTATAATGAGATGAAATTTCCATCGTTTCGCTACGTTTTTGTTTTTGTTTTTGGTAGCCTCGTGTTACATGTCAACAAATTGAATTTATCCTCCAAGAAACACGGTTCGGGCTGGGTTCTGGGGAACGCTGTGATGGATGACATTTAAAAGTTACGCAAACATGCATCGAAGAAATTAGAAACGCAGACGAAATCATAAATAACAAACTGTGAACAACATCTTTAAATATTTAAAAGTCTTTTTTTTATTAAAAAAAAATGGAATGTAAGACTTTGATAGTAAAATGTTTGATAAATAATTTTTTTCCCACTTCCATTAACTTCCATTAACATCTTCTAGGTAATTTAAATAAATTTTATATGTATAAAAATAAAAACCATTAATTAATTATATTAACCGTCAACAGATGGCGCCACTAGAACCAAGTTGAGGCGAAGCCTTCGTCTTTTCTTACGGTGTTTTTGTAGTTAATTTTGTCACTGATTATAAATCTGCTTGAGCGAATCATCGTTTTCTGTCAGAAAATCTGCAAGTGACGGAATATTTCTTGTACAAATTTAAGTGAAAGCTCCTCCATCCTCCAATTGCTCGCAACGAACATAGCTATGGACGTTCGTCGCTTACCAAAGGCAAACGAGTAATTACAAAGAAAAACAAGACCTAAGCGCTGAATCGAATTCCTTTAACATCTGCATCAGAGCAGTAAAAGAAACGATCGTTTGAGTGCAACCGAGTACGAGGTAACGAAAATCCTTTTATAATCTCCCGCGCAAGTAAGGCATAAACCCGGGCACGGGTCAAGTGCTGAGCTCAAGTGTGCTTAAGACTATAGTTAAGTGCGCATTACGACCATCTGGAGCGCCCTTTGGATCCATCGTACTAATCCGTACGATATTCCGCTGCACTGCAATCGCTGCAGAAGGCACCGCTGAAGTGACTAAAATGTTCGTAAAAGTTTTGTCCGAAGCTGCATTCTGCTTCTGAGCGGAGCTGTTATTTAAGTGGAAAAGTTTGTTCGACGTTCCGTTCTTCGTTCCCCTCGTGGATGAGGTATTTGTTTTCTTCCGACCGGTTCGTGGTAATCAGACACCCGAATCGGTGCCGGTACCGATCGCAATCAGCCTAATTTATCATCGTAATTAATGGACCGGTTTTGCTTGCCCGCTCGGATGCTCCAAGACAGTCCAAGCGACTGAAACCCCGTGAGGAAGCTCGGTCAAAATTACTTATTACATCGGGACCCACGTTTTCCCTGTTGCTTTCTTTCCACGCTTAGCCACCTACCGCACTCTAATCTCGGTGTGTAAATGGTTTGATGGATTGAGACAAAATTTTCATCTTAACAGCCATTAATCTCTCGTTTGTTCCCCGCTTGATCCCGCCGGAAGCCGCGTACACATGATGGTTTGAAATTTATTTGGATTATCCACGGCGTGACGGCGTGAATGCGCTACTTTCGCCAGCCCAACGACGACGACCCGACCGACCGGATATTAGCGAGTAAACGCTTCCCATCGTCAACAGCACGGTGATGGTTAGCGTGAGGTGAAGAATTCTTCGGTTTCTCCATGACCCGACAGCCTCTCCTATTGGCGACGTGCTTTCAGTGTTTCAATCGCTCCCGTTGATTGGATTCGATCTAGGAGAGCGTGTGTAGGAAAACCTACTAGCGAATAATTGGATGTTTTATTCGTGCGATATATCGTGCCGTCTTCTCGAACGCTTGCGTTCGATACACAACCATCGCCAACACGGAACGTTCCACAAGTTGTGGTTTGTTCTTGGGAAAGCAAAAGCAAAACCCGAACGATTTCCGGCCAAAGATAGCAGCCCAAGGCGTTCGGTTGAAACCCTCAGCAAAAGCCTCTACGCTCGTCTGGAGTGTTTGTGTGCGAATTTCAAATTTGAGTTTCAATCACGAAATTTGCATCGCGCGCCTATCCTTCCGGTTGCTCTGGTACCGCCTTCTACTCACCTCTTCCCTCTAAGGACACATGTGGTTTTTGTGTGGCTTTCACAAAACGAGCAGAAAAAGATCATTTTTCTTTGCGAGCCACATCGTAAGACGTTGCTGGAAAGTAATCCCCCGGTCGCATTTTCGGCATTATTGGGTTGGGTTGGCATTTCCATTTTTGCCAACCGAGGCGAAAATCCTTTTCGAGGCGACGTTTTTATGACGCGTTTGTGTTTGTTGCGTTTGCTTGTTCGTTGTTATTGCTTGCCTTTCAGTTCAAAGAGGTAAGCTTCATAAGCAAGGCACGCAAATGGGATGGAACGATTCACGTCGAAAAATCCCTCCGAACCAGAAAACCATTAGACTCTCAATTAATGGACGGAAATTGATTTTTCTGCTGCCGGTCGGCGCGGTGAACTTGCCGGTGGCTTTATCCTTTTTCTGGACCAACCCCTACTGGTGGGTTGTTTCTTTTTTTTTTTGCTTTTTCATAACCAAAAATAAAAACGAACCGCTTCGTGCAAAAGTGAAAGTACTGAAAAGCGAAAGCAGGAGAAAAATGTAATTATTTCTCGGTTGAAACATGTCCCGATCGCTACGCGCTCGCAACGAAGTGACAAAGAATGTGGTGGAAAAGGCGGGAATGAACTCGCATCGCTGAATCGGCGGCAAAAGCGGTATGCTGGAAAAGGGTTGCGTGATGGAATTTAATGAAATACGGTTTCGTTTTAATTAATACGCCAAGAAAAAAAAAAAAGTATTAATTCGATACATCAATGTATATTTAGCACCACAATATCACATCGCTAGATGTAGAGCTGCAGTGGGATGTAGCTCATTTAAACATCGCTAGATGACGCCACTGCATCAGGAAGATTGCTTAAACAATTTTTCCTGTGGCAACTTTGATTAAAAAAAAATAAAAATCGTTTTTTAATATTATTACAAATGTAAACAAATTTACAAATTTAATATTATTACAAATGTAAATGTGACTGCTGTCATTATAACTTTAAAAATTTATTAAGAAGGCGTATTTATTGGCGTATTGATGTAAAATAACGAAGCGAATTCAACTGTGAAAATTTTGGTTGTGACTGGTTATATATACAAAGCACTGAAGTAAAGCTGCCGTATTTAACATTCAATCAGTTTTCTTGTTTCCTAACAGTAAACACTTGTAAATCCTTTCGTATCAAGCCTTCTGAAGAAAATGAAGCTTTAAAAAACCGATTACCTCTTGTAAGCACAGTGTTTATTTTTCCAGGAAAATGTTATCTCACCCTAGTGCTAGGATACAATCAAACCGTCGTATAAGTCATGTCTCTTTCACGGGAAAATACATGGCCGTAACTAGCATTACTCGTAAGAGTTGCACAGATTGCTTTCATTGAATTGACTTCAATTTGATCGGTTCGAAGAAAACGCCAAACACACACGGTGAGGAAACGCTTTTCGCGTGAGATCTCACCGAACGGCGTTTACCTTAATACGCTTTGGCCCCTTTTTGTGTACCGCAAGCGTGGGCACGCCGGCAACGGTCGCGTGAAGTAGGAACGATAACGGCCCAACCGGAGCGGAATGAAAGCGTATTAACTGTGGCCCCATGCACACGTTAGCGAAAGGATGTACGGAACGGTAATGAAACTATGCTCACCTCGGTTAGATAGCCACGCACACTTTGATCCGAGTAGCTGCGCTTCACGATACGGCCGGCTGCCGGTGGCAGGATGGATATGGCACCGAACACTGCGAACGCAACCCACACCTGTGGGTGGAAAGGGGCGAAAAAAAATGGTAAAGAAAATGAGTGAAGAAAGTGAACCGTGGCTGAGCGATGCGCGATAAAGGACGTTGATGCAATGGAGGAAATGGGGAAGGTAAGGGGGCGAATCAGGACCAGGAAACGCGTAAGTAAACGTGTATGACAGTGACGAAATATTGCAATGAAGCGCACGCCACCCGCCTGTGTGCCGTAAATCGGAGGCAATTTTTGTGGACGAACTTTCAGGAGCATTAAAGGCGAAGGTGGCGAAGGTGGTCGTGGAGGAGAGGAAATAAAAATACGACAACACTGCTCCGAACGTGCCGAACGGAGGGTGTAAGGGAACGGAGATGGAACAATCGTTCGGTCGTGTGCGAGGAGGAAAGAAAGCATCATAAAAGCAGGGAACGAACAATGGTTTGAAACTCTGTGGCGAACTACGGCGGTACCGCTCGTATCCTTCTACTAGCGCTTCGAACGCTTTTCCTTGCCTTGCCACAAACCACAGCATTGGGGGTTGGTGGACGGGGAAACAGAGAAAGCAGCGGAAGTCAGGATTTCAGAAAAAAGGGTTGAAAACATTTTTTCATTCCCTCCAGAAGATTCCTTTCCTGTGTGAGTGTGTGGAAGAGGAGAACAAAGAATGCGCCTCAATACACTGTTTAAAGACGGTGATACAGTGTCACAAAAATTTAAGTAGCGTTTAATTTAATTTTTAACATATTTTTAGTTTATATGTTAAATTTATTTTGTAAGTATTATTCTGTTTTTTACATTTTTTTAATTTATTTCTTTGTTTATTATTAATCAAATTAATTTATTTTTCTTTAGAAAATTTGTGTAAAAAATGGTCAAAACTAATAACGATAAAACATGCATATTTTATCAGATCTTTTAATTATTCACTAAACATCCTGGTTCGCTGTGAAATCGTGTTTGAAAACCCTGGCAATATTTTAATCGATCTACTGCAAATTTCCAATTTTCTAGTCTTAAATCAATTCTACTTTCATTATATCAACATTAAACTAAGAGAAGGAACATTTGTTCTACCTTCCGCTACTTCTAATCGCAAAAAATTGCCCCGCACTGTAGCACCGGAGCACAAACCCGGCATCAATAATAAGGAGCATACCCCTGCGGCTGGTTCCTGATCGATAGCGGCATAGTTGAGTACTCGCTTCTCCCCTCCCAAACGTGCGCCAATATTCTTACCCTGCATCTACCATCATCAAGGAGGAAGAAGAACGGCAAGCACTGGAGAACTTGCTCCGTTCGGTCTTATTACAAAACGCTAGCCGGTGGCTGCAAACGACGCTAAGTGTGTCATAATACTACAATTCGAGTGAGAAAGAGAGAGAAAAGAGGGATTTTTAAAAATAATAACAAAAACGGGATGGCTTCACCGTAATGCTGCACGAGGCAAGCAAGGGAAAGGATCATTAGATGAAGGTTGGTTGGTTTTATTGCAACGTCGTGGCTTTTTGTTTTATGAACATCATAAAATGAGCCGCCAAAAAAAAAAAGGTGGAACAAAAAATGCGCACTGGAAATAGGATGAGCGGGGAATCAGTTTGCTATTATGTTCACCCCGTCGCACCACGTACCTTATTCATTCTGCTTCCCCGGCTGCCTTTGGTGCCGACTGCAAGCATCGTGCCGGAAGACTCCAAAGCCGGTCAAATGCCGCCAAAAATACGGCACGGCTAGCGCGTCGACGTCAGGAGCGGCTGTGATTTGCAATTGTTGTCCAATTGTCACCACTTGAGGGTTGACGCTTCTTTTTTTGCGTTTGTGTATGTGTGTGTGTGAGTGTTTGTGGATCGAAATACTCGAAACTCCCCACCGTCACTGACACCGATGGTATCTGTTCGAGATGTTATCCAATCGGTTCACACGCTTTTCATCACAACTGCGACAGAAAAACGCTGGCCTGTGACAAATCAATTAAACTATTTGCGTGTTATCGTTGCGCTTTAAGTACATCAGCAAGAACCGAACTGACCACTATTGGAAACCAAAGCGATGGAAGTAACGACTAACAAAATCAGCAAAAAAAACACACACACACCCACAGACAAAACAATCACGCTTCTTTCACAACTTGTTGATAACGATGACAGGGCGAAACCGACCGAGATAAACGAAGCAAACTGCGGCTGGTGATGATAAATTGATGGTGTTTCTCTATCTTCTCTGTCGCACGCGAGCGTTGGCCGTGCCGTGTCGAGGATTAAACGTTTGCTGCGGTTGCCTTCTTTTTCTACCTCACTGTTGCTTGCTCTACCAATCAATGGACATTGGGCAGACTGGGGCCAAGATTTATTCATACGCTTGTCTTGCTTTCGTTGGTTTTTTTTTTGTGGCAGTTTTTCGGACTTTTTGTGCGTATCCCTCGATACGTAATTCTTCACTTCACTCCGTCCCGATAGAGCCGGCCCGAGTTGCCGTCGTCGATAAAGCGCAAACACGAGTTTAGCGTGTGTAAATGACAACAAAACATGACACCGATTGCGGGACGCTACGCGGCAGAAATTGCACGCTCTGCACTAACGCGTCATTGAACGCCGCACCGGAATGATATCCCGATGATGACGCTGCCGGGAGGCAAACACACATAGACACAAACACACACAAAAAAACACGCTCACAAAAGCACAACAAACAACGCCGAAGATGGCAGTGGACGATGGGGCGAAATGCGAAAGACGGCAGCTGCGTGACAGCTGCGATGGTGTTTGTTAATACGGTGTAAATAGATGAATGTCAAAACACGGCGCCGCACGCTTGAAGGGAAGATCATCAACTGAACCCGAAACCCGAGAGACCACCGCTGCCGACATGATGTGGTGAATGCCACCGCACGGAGCGCAGAACGTTCTTCCCCGCTTGCGTGTGCTGTACGAGACGGCAAACGGGTGAGTGAGTGAGCTAACTAGCTAGCAGGAAAGCTCGCTGCCTGGTGAGCCTGTGTGCTTTTTCCGGCGATGGCGAACTTTCGAATGGAGACGCCTGGTGGCGTGTAGAAAAGGTGAATATTAGCAGCATTAGCGCGTGGTTGTGGTATCGAATGAATGACAAGATCGTTAAAGTTTGTTACGATTTAATGCATTCCTATCTATCTCCTTTCGCGATTAATAAATGATCAATTTTAGCTATTGTTTCACATGTTTTTTTATGTAAATTACCGGAAAAGTGGTGGTGTGGATGAGATAAAACAGAAAAGATAGTACCAGTAAAGATGGACATGATTTGACTTCAAAATGCCAACAAAGACAACAAGCTTCTACACTAAATCCTGAAAGGACTAGCATTAGGTATTACTTAATAAAA
>JXWZ01001177.1:0-12351 GCA_000956215.1 Anopheles farauti No. 4 | reverse complement strand
CCGAATTGCAGTATGGCTCTCGATGGCACGTACTTCATCCTTCCAGGGTACGTTTGCCTGTCCGGAGTCAATTAATATTGAACCGGAAGGGTAAGTTTTTATGGAGCTCCAGGGACCGGTTTGGACCTGGTTTCGGTAGAAATGAAAATCGATCAATAAATAAACCGTCGCACGTGGAGGCCCGAAATGTTCAGCTAAAACGTGTCCATCCTTTCGGGCGAAAATATTGCAACACAAAGTTTTACCTTTTTCTTACCGATTTCAACTCCCTCGTGAACAATTTACCTTTCATCTTCTCCCGTTCTCGTTCATTCTCTCTCCCTTTCTCACACACACACACGCTTCCATTTAAGTTGATGGTGTTTTTTGACAATATTTTCTCTCTCGGAAAATGGCTTCGGAAGGCAGGCTCCGCAAAACGGGTGCAAACCAAACATCAAATACGAACCGCAATAACTCATCGCTGTCGGAGTGAATTCCCACACGCCCCGCGCTGAGCTACTTGCCGCTTTCTTTCGTTCCGCCCGCCGTGCAGTAATAAACCCATAAAATGTCAACGAGAGATCGTAAAAAGATGAAATGTTGAACAAATGTGCGATGATGTCTTGTTTACGGTGCTACTTTTTTACCCAGTTGCGGTACAGTGTACCAATAATCAGTTTGTTATCTCCGGTAGAGGATATTTGGTCGCGTACAAGAATACGTTCACCGTGGTTAACTTGATGTTCCATCATCAAAGTGAGCTGTGATCGACTGCAGTAAGCTGCTTCCTTCACCAGTTTATCGTAACTCGTTTACCGACGTTAGAGTGTGTGGAAATTATGAAAAAGTGATGGTGAAATGGCATACATACAGCAACAAGTGACTATTAAATGTAAAAAACTTAAATTGCATGTAAAATGTATTATATTTTATATGTTTTTTTTTCTATTTGCAGGTCTTGCCAAACCTTAGCATTGTCAACACTTTTCTTTACAATCTCTTCCTTTCTCAACGACAGTGAAATTAGCATCCCAACGAGCGTTCCGGACGACATTCCATTAGTGTCCACTTTTCATCCCAGCAAACGGGCGGTAATACGATCAGCCAGAATCGGACGCGGTTCGGTTCGGCAACAGCCCGGAGATGGTCATTTATAATTTAAAAGGCAGCAATTAAATCATTTTCGTTCCGGCTTTTCCTGGCAACGTTTCGTCGCAGCTAACCGACCGGTTCCCGGTCCGTTCCCAAAAGCGCGAACATTCCTTGTGCGGTGGCAAAACGGGCCTTCGCTAAAATGGAGGATTAAATTGCACGTCTGCCCTGGGATTCGAGTTGTGCAAATTGTTTTCCATTTCGGGCGGAGTTTGTTGATGCACGATTGAAACAATGTAAATGGCAACGGGCTTTTGTTGCGCATTAAATTGCGTACCCTCCGTGCTGCGGGGTGGACCGTGTTTCGTGCCGTTCCCAATCGTACAATGAGCATCTTAAACGCTTAGGAAAATAAGACCCCCGTTAACGGCTGTGCCAATCGAGACGGCGGGATGAGACCGTGCCTAAAAATTAACCACCAATTAAAAACCACTAATCATCGTGCTTACATCGTTCGAACCCTTGTCCGTTCGGGGTTTTTCCCACTCGGTCACGGAAGCCTCTCAACTGACGGCGTTTATGTTTAACACCTACCGGGGCATGTTTTTGCCCGGTTCCCTTCGATGCCGAAACCAACCGGCGGGCTCGACGCTAATGAGAAGGAAACCCTCGTTTCGGTGATTTTCTGACTCATTAACCTCACGCGTTACGTGTTGGTGGGGGTAGTGTACGTAATGCGTGTGTGTGTGTGTGTGTGTGTGTGTGTGTGACTGGAACTGGTCGAGCCTAAAGCCACCGCCGCCGGACTCCATGCAGAGATTCTAATGCTTAGACACGTGCAACATTTGCTCACAGCACTGTCCGACGCAGTCCGCAGATTCCGGACTAGAAGGGACGGGAAAATCGGTTTGGCTGTGGCTAGCATTAGTTTATTTTCGCCCCCCCGGGTTGTGGTTTGCGCGACCCTCCATCGAAATGTCGGCTGGTCGAAAAGATTATAAATACCAGGCAACGTAACAAATCACTTCCGTCGAGCAGGGGTGTAGGAGCTTTGGAATTGGGAAATTGGAAGGGTCATTTAGGGTGAGTGGGCAGCAAATTAAATGTTGTTAAGTAATAGTTTGATTTTTGTTTCAAATTTTCAATTGAATATTAAACCATCGAATTTTGAGTCTGTATCAGAAACTATTTTATCAAGTTTGATTAGATGCATATTAGATGTTGATTAGAGCATATTCGAGAGAAAAGTTAGAAATGTAAAAATATCCTTAAATGTTTTTGTGAGTTTTTTTACGGTACAAAACCTTTCATTATTTCCAAGTCAGTTTCCATATTTTAGAGTACAAAATTCGAAGCTGTATCATTCTAATGTTTCAACGGTTTACAACGGTTTGCATCGTTTACAATCCTTTCCCTATTTCAACGATTTCATTCCGTTTGTCTCATTGTTTTCCCGCCAGCAATCGGTTTGCTTATTAATTACCTGTTTATTCCACACCCACCAATGGGCTCGAAAAACGTCTACACAATCACCAACCGCCACGGTCACGGAAACGCGAACGTTTTCGTTCCGCATGAAATCGTGCGCATTAAAACTAATTCGTTGCAATATGATCGAGCGAAATAAAATACGTTCGCCAACTTCGGCCGCGCCACCGCCGCAACGTTGGGCAACGCAGGGAATTTATGAAATCCATTAATTCCTACATCCGTTAATGACGTCGAAGACTAATGGACGATCATTTGTAGCGCCCCGCTACCATTTAACCCCGACCTGGACGTTCGGAGGGGAACGAGTCGCCCGCGCGAGTGGAAATGATGGATTTTTCATAATTCTTCCACTCCAGTGTTGCGGATCTCATTAGTTTTTGGAGCAAAAAACAAGCGACAAAAAAAAAACAAAACCTGCTCACTCGGTGCCGGTGCCGGGATGGGTATCATTAGACCGACAGTTGTTTTTAAAGAATATAATTTCACAGTTAACGACACCATTAACCCGCGTTTGACCCCCGCACCAAATGCCCCGGGACAGGATCAGGGTAGCCTACTTCAACTGAACCACTTTTGCTTTGACGTCGTCAAGCAAAGAGAATGGAAACCGTGAGGCAATTATCTACATGTCACGTCCACGTTCCCTTCCCCGTTGCGCTCGTCCGCTGTAGCTTCTTGTCGTTCTTCCTGTACAACTACGTCTCGGTCTTGGGGTAGCTGCCGTTGAAAGATGGTGAAAAGTCACCCAGTCCAGTGAGCGCCGATTCTTCTTCCGATTTTCAACTGAAGTGAACGTATCTGTCGCAACCCGAAATAGTCATCCCGGCAGAAGACAACGCGGAGCACGCGGGTGCGACGGTACAAACGCAAAATATTTTCTTATCATTATTCCTTTGATCGCGCTGAACTGAAGATCATTTCAGCGGAAATATTATCGCGACCGTTCATCTCCAGCCGGAGATGCTATCGTTTGCGCTTCGGGCGGGCTTTTCACGGGCAAACGGAAGTACCTGCGCATCGGCCATACTGGGGAAAATAAAGCAACCGGTCCCAGCGCAGCGTACCTGTTCAACCGTGCGGCCAGCGCCATTGCTTTTCTTTCGTCCCCGCGCGCGAACGGGGATGATGTTCGTCGCGGGTCGTCACTAATGGTTACGGCCAGCAGGGGAAGCCTTTCATTCTCCCACTTGCAGTCACAAACGCTGATCAAAGGCATTTCTACGGCCGGAGCTGCCGTGGATGATCAGAGGGAAACAAATTGGCAAACAAAGAATAACATTCCGCTAACTGTCGCGCGGTGGGAATAAACGGGGTGAGCAGTTTTTCTGTTGTTCTGTTGCAAACGAGTAATATATGTTTTGAACCGAGGGGAAAAATCTTTAAAAAAATACACCGTAGAAATATACTCATAGGACATGCGCAATTCACATGCGTAGGTTATGGTATTAAAGGCAAAGCGGATAGTATCAGGTATAATAAAGGAAATAAGTTGTTATGTAAATAATTCAATTAGAACATGTCTAAAATATCAAGTATGCGCGTATGGCTCGCGGTAGTATTTCCACCTCCATAAAGTTGACGTTTTCTGTTTCTAACCTTCTTTTGTTTCTTAAGGTTTGCCAATGAAACTGTTTCGCTATGCGGACATCATTACCAAGGAAGGATCACGTCACCTAAAGTATGCGTGTTGATACATCGTCGTTTGTTTTGGTTTGGTACGGAAACTCGCAATTTGCAGATTCTGAGCATGTTACAAAAGCGAAAACAATAGGATATCATCTCTCAATTATCGATCCAGTCAAATTTATTTCATAAAGATTCGTAGAGTTCGTAAGTAGTGGTATACAGTAGTTAGAAGCAAGTAGTAGCAGTAGTTAGAAGGTTTGTTCCGAAATTCGTGTTCTTCATGTTCATACTGTGTTTTTGTAATGATGTTCGACTATTCGTCATCAAAGTTGTGCTGAGTGATTTTGGAGGTTTTCTGCTGGTCGTAGTACTTTCACTATGAAGTAGTTATATTCAGATACCATTCTGGTCCGAGTTGCTTACAGCATTCGATGAGTCCGCTTCGCGATGGTTGGATTCATTCAGCATCTCATCTAGTACAACCCACAACTCATCTAAGTCGATTGAAGGCTCCGATATTTCCGTACCGCATATCGAACATCTAGAAGACCCACTTCTTTGTGTACATGTGTCACTAGCGATTTCCATTGCCATGCCGGTTTCGTTATTATACGTCTCTATTTGCTGCAGCAATAGTAAACTGATCAACATTCTTTCGTTATCTCCTGTGGTTTCCGACGTGTCAGTATCATTAGCCTGAGCGTCAATTCGCAAAAATTGTGCTATATATTTTCGAAAAGTAGTTGATTCCAGTTCGTAATAGTATATGGGATAATCGTTGTATATTTGTCGGTCACGGCATATCGGACAGATGGGTTCAGTGAACAGCCATACATTAATGCACCATCGGTGAAAAAAGTGTACACAGGGAAGGAACTTAATATCCGTCACAATGTTCTCCAAGCAGATGGGACACTGCAAAGCTATAAATTCACCGAACATTGCTAACGATCTAATTCACAAACAACACTGGTAATGTCTGCAGCCGTTTCGTGTTGTGGTGTTGAGATTGCAACTGGGAAGTGGGAGCTGCGGAACGAGATAAATTATCCAGACCAGTACTTGAAAGAGTCGCGATAGGAAAGATGGATGGAAGCTGTTACCGCAGATAACTGTATGTTAGCTGAAGTTAATCCAGGTAGAGTGACATCTGTCATACGAACTGTCAGTTTCCCACGCGAACAAATTCGATTTAACTGTTTATTCACTAGATGGCGCAGTCGGCGTATCATTCTATAAAGATCAACAAGATTGCCGAAATCTATATTTAACTGCAATCTATCATTAACGTCTAACGTCTAGTATTTCTGTATCATCTGATTTTACTTGGGGTGCATATGTTGAAAAGGCTTCGCTACTATATCACGCACTTCATCACGCAGTAATTTTAATGCCATGTCATTTTGGCTGCTTTTTGTCAAGCACCTACATTTTTTTATTATCATATTTCCATTTTAAAAAGACGCATAACTATGACTTGAAACAATCGGAATAATAGTAAAGAAAAACTACAATCCATTATCCATACAACAGAAAGTAACGGATAGGTTAAGAATTACAACGTTCAATAAAACTGTACATCAAACTATGTGCAGATGAATGTATCACGCAGATAAATGGCATTTGTGCAACTAACGGGCCCACTGTGCTCGGATGTATGTGTGCCTTTCATATCAGATGCAGCTGCGTGTACAAAAATGCAACACAACCATTGACGGACCGGAAATCAGCGTATGCAAAGGGAGCGAGGCGTACCTGAACGAGGAAGAAGTCCAATTAAATGAAATTTATGATAATTTTTAATAAAGTTTAAACAATTAATTACCGGCACACTTCATTATCGTGGACGCAATTTCAGCACGTGTAGGGTAGCAACGAAAGTTTCGGCAGAGGATGCAAAGACTGCATCATTGCCCGCAAAACAAATGATTATTCTTTTTCCCGGGGACATGACTGTCATTTGTTGTCATGTTGCTGGCGTTTTTGCTCTACCATCGCGGATAGTCTAGTTAGTGGATTTTCATTTTGGGGTTTAATTGCGCTGCTTGAATGATTCGTTCGCCAGTTAGCTACCTTTTGGGTGGCATCAGATAACGAGACTGTACCAGGTGCGCCTATTTGTGTTGAGACAAGCAACAGAAAAGCTGTGGTTAACGGGGTAAAATTCACCTGAACTCCTGAACACATGTTACGGAATGATTTGTTTAAATCTGAAACTTAAACTGAATTTAGGGAAAAATGTTGAACTACGTCTTATGTGAACTCTTACCTTAATAAAATCTTCCCTTCACGGTTTTCTCGCAAATGCTCACATCGTTTCCCCTTCTTGACACGCTTGAGCGCGAAGTCGTTATTCGTAGAAGAAGAGGAAAGAAACGTTCCCAAACTAGGCGAACAACCAGCAGCGTTTGGAGATCTGAAACTGGAAACTGAAACAAACTGATGATGACGATGATAAGTGCTTTTCACTATTATGCCAACACACTGCCTGTCGGAGGCTCGAGATCGCTTATAACCTAAAGCCTCCCGTCATTTCCCTTCCACTTTATCGATAAAACATTTAACCTTTCTTTATACGTACCACGCCACGCCCAGAACGGCCCAGAAAAAAGTGACGGAAAAGCCGTGCATTATAAAGATTGCCGTTGCGGTGGGACGGAGGCTAACGTACGCAACAGGATAATCGTCCTTCGATGAGTGGTTGAGTCTGTTGTGGAAGGGACAGGGTTGAGAAAGATGACTTTTTCCGACTTCCTCAGAATGTGGTGTTACGGCTGATCTGACGGGCTGACGATGGACTTTCGGTGCAAATGGAGGTTGGTCGTCGATAGGTCTTTCTTTCTCGCTGGCAGTAAATTATCTGTGCGAAATGGCTTTCAACAGACTTGCTTGGGAACCGCATCGATGGAAAGCGTATGCGAAAGGATTATGATAAATGTATGTGGAGAGGAAGTAAAGACGATGTTAAAACGTCACAAAAATCAATATTTTCCTCCGATCGATTGACCTTATTGTGATATTCACTTACGGGGGAAAAGAAAATAATAAAAATATGCATAAACCAGCTGTTGAACATTTCTAAGATTATTTCAGTATTATCTTATCGTTATATTTAATGTCCATCTGTTCATCACTTCTCGCTCTCTACAGCGTATTGACAATATTTTTTTCTTGTTTTTATATATTAATCCCTTTTTTTCAAATATCCTTGTCTTCTCCGTGAAGGATGCGCGTGTTTTGTTTTTGATATCATTTTTTAATATCCGTTTGAAATTTCTGCGTAATATTTGTTTGTATGCGTGTGTCCGAGGGCGAATATTGTGCTAAAACCGTGTAAGTGAAAAGTCTGGTGTGAACAAGTTGGGAACCACAAATCATACACTAAACGAGCTCGACCACGGTAATGATGATAACTTAACGCAAACGTGACGTCATTCGATGTAGGGGGAGAGCTTAAAACAGAGCTCATTGCTCTGGTTAAACAATCACACGTGCACAAAACGAGCAACTGCAATCCGATGCACCAATCAGCACACAGGCCGGTCGGTCGGTCGGTCGGTCTGGCACACCACATGCTATCGGATGGCAGTTTTATAATAACATAACAACTCGTTCGGGGATTTGAATAATGCATAATTCCGCGGTGGGTTTTAGGGTGGCGGGCGTTACAACCACCACCGGGGCACCGGTCGAGATCGTCGCAATTAGTAAATCATGAGCGGCTACTGAAGTGTACGTCGAGTTTATCAGTGGATTGAATTTTAGGGCTGCAGCTTTGCAGTGCTCTCGGGTGCACAATCAAGCGCTGTGCCGTGTGTTGTAATTAATTAAGCTCTTTTTATTCTACTCCTCCATTTAAAGTTCGGCGATAAGAACGGTCGTAAAACGAAACAGACGCTGTGAACTTTAAAAGGGTGAACTAAAACTGCATATTTTCGAAACGATCGATCGCGATTTGCCACGGGGAATACACTCGGCGGTGGTTGTTAAGATAAGGTTGATGTGTGTGATTGTAATTGAGTGGGGTGAAACTAATTCGTGTAGCGTAATCTAGTTGATAGAGTAGACGGTGTTGAAGAGAGTTTTGAAATCATGCTAGCGAACAATTTCGAGATGCGTTTAATAATTGTTAAAATAAGTTTTTTTGGAGGTTTTTAACAGAAACATGTGTGCTAATTGTGATTGAAAATGGACTTAAAATTTACAGAAATAATTCAACAAAACATAAAATTTGAAGGCCCTTCTAAATTGTATTCAAAATTGCTCGAACATGCCACTGCGACTCTTGGGTGTTACTTTTGCGAAGCATCATGGTTTTTGTCCTGGCTGAAGTCAAAGAAGTTTCGTAGGATTCTAGTGCATTTGTTCTTAAATGTTTGAAAACGATAAAACGCTTGTAATCAGTAGAAGTCCCCTTAAGTTTTTCAATCAGAAGTTGGAATAAATATCAGGATTCGTCCCATATAGGAGGCAGACAGTGAAACACGTATTCTGGACACAAACCGTAACGCTAGTAACTTGGTAAATCAGGGTATCAAATTTAGTTAGGTGATGTTTTGTTTGAATCCTATCGTGTATTATGGTTCTTTCAGGATGAGTACATTCGCTATATTAGGCTATCATCTTGCTCATCTCGGTAAAGTATACAGCGTAAAATAGCGTTAGTTTTAATATGGAGGAAATAGTCACGATAATTTCCCTACAACTGCTACAACGAACACAATAAACCCTGTAAACTCTTTCAAAAGAGCAGTAAAGTAACGTTAGATCGATTTTCACATAAATAAGCAACACCGAACAGTGTGTACGATGATAACCAAATAATTTTATTTTATTTCCTTCAAGCTACTGAAATCCGTGGAAACGCATCAACAACTAGGCAAACTGAACGGTTTGAATTGCAAGAGAAATGACGATCGTTTCGCTATGGTCATAACGGATACAGCACAATCACTACCCACCGGCTACGAATGAATGAAATACTTTCTGCACGTTAAATCTAAGGCTTACCAACAACCAACATAAAACTATAGGGATTATCTCATGCTAGCATTCTCACCGCCAACATTATAACATCGATATTCGCTGCATCGTATGCCGCGCAGGTGTTTTTTGATTTTGTTCAACCTGTTTTGTATGTGTGTGTGCGTTGTTGATGCATGAGAATTACCGTCTTTGCAAACGTTTCTTTGTAAGGATTTTTGTTGGCGGAGAGGAAGATTTTAGTGCTTATCGTGTAAGTAATTTAAACTGCTTTTTTGTGACGATCGTTCGGTTCCTCCTCCGTCCCATCACGTACTTCGTTTATTATGTGTTTTTTTTCTTCTGTATAATAGGATTGTTTGCATGGGAGAGACTTTCGAGCCGGTGATATGTACAAGTAACAAACATACAGAAGCGCGGATTTACGGTGCTTTACATTTTGTCCGGAAGATGTTTTTTTTTCTGTTGGTTTTAAATTCTTCTGTTGCATCACTTTGCTATGGCGGGCAAGCAAAAGGATGTAGCAGCAAACCATCACCCGACTCAGCCCGGGCATACGGACGATTGGCTTACTTATTCCGCCGCACGCCATGGTAGGTCTTGTGTTTAGTCAAATCCTAGCTACCTACCCCTTTTCACACGTTCGCTTGGAATCCGACGTTTGAGAAACGTGACACCGAGGGTTTCGGCTCCGTTGTCGGCATTATCTAATCAACAATGGTTTGGTTTTCGGTAACTAAAACGGAGATTTATTTCTCCCGGTCTGGCTTTCGCTCTGAGGAGGAGCCGCCAGTGTATAAACATAAATCATACCATAAGCTCTCATTGTTTTGTATTCATGCATCGTACCGCATTCGTGCGTGATTTTATTTTTTATTTGGTTTTGTTTTGCCTTGTTGCCGAGCGGTGGAAAGATGGGATGTTCTTGGGTGTGCATATTTTTCTGCCACCTTTCGTGTGCCTTGTGGCGTTGTTTTCGCATCGCCCGCAAAGTTGCCCGTGCGCGATGAACCATATTTGCTTCGAACCATACGCTATTCTATTATGCACGAGCTGGCCGCTGTCAGCTTTTCTTTATAAATCTTGCATTGCAAACGCCCCTTGGTTGGAGTGTTTATTTAGTTTGAGTTTACATGTTTGTTTAGTTTTGTTTACTTGAGTGTCGGTTTGTTTTACGTGTGTGTGTCAACGAGTTTTATCTTACTATCTACGATAATAGAATACTTTGCGTTTCTTTCATCAGAAGAACGGTTGATGTGTTGTTGTTTTAGAGTTATTACTAGTAGGGCACGAAACAGAACGCGTAACACAAGGAAAGTAGTTCTTACATTAATTTTACTATTCATCTTGCTATCGAATTAGTCATCTATTGGGAACAAAAAAAAGTAACATTTGAAAAAGAAACTGATAAAATAAAATTGGAACAACTAGTTTTTTATACTTAGAAAATTAAAAATAAATTAAAACACAAGTAGAAGGAAAATGTTAACCACTACTGAGAAACAGCCCCTAAACATGTGAAGAAAAAAAAAAATCGTACCAAAATCTCTTACTGCGTTACGGCCGTTACGGTCGCACCGTTAGTAAGCGTTATACCCATCGAAGACGATACCATCTTCAGAGCCGCTGTTGGATCCGGGTTGGATTTAGTGTCCTGCGGGGCAAAAAATTGAAAATTGCAAAAGGTTTGAGGTTTAATCGTTTGTTTCCAGTTCAAGTTTCAAGTTGCAGTTAACAGCCTGCAGAATGAATTTAGTTTTATAAATTTGCCTTAGGTTACACTTACTATGCTGAGCGCCGTCATGATGCATGCTCTGGTCCCTGGATTGCCGGCCGGTCCGCCATTAGCGAAACCGTTCGTCAGCAGCGACGATTCCTGCTTCACGCTCGCCACGGGTGAATCGTTGATGGAGGAAATGTCCTCACTGGAGGATGCCGCCTGTAGACACGCTTCCGGTGAGCTGGGTGTTGCCTGCGATTGCGTCTCCTGTGAGGGTGGAAGCAGAGAGACATGTAACACTCACCGGGGGAAAGGGCTATGGGGAAAGTAAACTGTCGTGATTGAGCGGTGTGTGTGTGATCGTAGATTAAAATTGCGGACACACCCAACGTTTTACGGTCGAGATGGTGGCACACCTTTGAAGTAGCAGTGGTTCCTATCTTGTTCGAGCCGGTACCCACCCAACCTAACCTACCGGACAGCGGACAGTTTATTAGATCGACAAATGCGATAATGCGTGCTGTTTGTGCGGTGAGTGCTGAGTGTACGATAAAATGAAGGCATTAACTTAGGCCAAGTCGGCGGAAAAAGAATCAGCGTACCGAAACTAAACCATTCCCATTTCGTGTGCCTCAAAATGGTAGAAGTAGCCGAAAGGGTTTCGCTCTAGATGGCAGATGTCCGTTTCCTACTGGTCAGTGCCACAGTTCTTGTTCGTTTTGCTCCTCCCTTCCTATCCAAACCGTCGTCATAGCTGCTCCGTCCATCTACAGTTCGTGACTGTTGCAATGGATGATACGGGATGAGGCCTTAGGTAAACCCGTAAAAGGGTGGGTGTGGACAAGCGGCCCCTACACGTTACGGACGGTGAATAACTTTCCCACGAAACCTGTCGGCTGTCGGCTTCGTAATCGGAAGGAATTCTCACCGACGAACCAACGGAGCGCATATAAATACCCGTGGCAGCCAACGGGACGGAACGGGATGGGAAGCTTTTAGGAAAATTATTTCGAATGAATAATATATTTTTATCACTGGACTTATCTTCACCTCCTCGGCACGAGCACAAGCGTCCGTGCCGGGTTTTTTGGAGGAGGTTTCTTTTATTTCTTTTGCCCTGGTCTAACTGGCAGGATCGCGTTGAATGCACGCTGCACGTATCCAGCCGGCTTCGGTTCCAGCCGCCCTTGCTACGTGAGGTGCGGCTCGTCAAGTCGATATGCCACTGCATGCTGACCAGCGAAAGGATATGCGCGATGGACAGGTGAGCTGCGATAACTGGGCATGGATGGATGGTTGGCTGGATGGGAATGGAGTGAGGTTTTTCTTTTTTTCCCACTAGGGAAGGTTTTCCCTTTGCTGGTGGTGAGTCATCGTGTCACTGGGTTGTGGCGGGATTGGAGGTTGTTAGTTATGTTTGCCGACATGCCAATGTGAGGCATGCATGTATAACGTTT
>JXWZ01001174.1:0-11946 GCA_000956215.1 Anopheles farauti No. 4 | reverse complement strand
CGGGCAGCATGTGTGAGTGTGCGAGCTTCGGTCGGAAACGTTTTCTGCAACGACAGGCGGGACCGCGTCGTCCCATGGGAAATCAGAAGTTTCCACACGCGTACGATCTGCGTACACCCGCGGAAGAGCAAATTGAAATATTATTATCTGCCCGCCAGGAAGCGTTTTCGGCCTCGGAACGCTGGCTTAAGTATGGAAGCAGAAGGTCCTGGAGGTAAATAGCCCTGGATAGAGTTGAAAGTTTTACGCGACCCACCGTATGGAACGTGTCGAGTGGGAGTCGTCTTAAGCAGCGCCGTGCCAATCGAAAGGAATTATAATGCCATTAAAAATACACTTCCGCCAAACGGACGTGTCCGTCCGTTATCGCTTTGAGCAGGGGACGTGTTTTGTGCAACACAAATTTCTCCACAAAATCGTAAGTCAAACTATCATGCCCTGGTAGTTTGGAGGGGAAAGAAAAATCCACCCCGGGTCTGCACACGGTCCCTAATGGCACACGTAGATAAGTGTAATGAGCGAACGCTTAAAGCCGAACCGGACAGAAAAACCTGCACGTCCGACACCACTTATTAATCACAAATTAAACACCACCGCCAGAACTTCCGGCTTCGTGTGGTTTACGCGATACTGTACCGACATAATCCTCGCGTCGTGCACTCGCAGCACCAGGACTGAGACATCCTTTTGCACAGATAACAGACAAACCGCGGTTCAAACGGTGGCGCGGCCCAAGTTTGGGGTTCACGTTCCGGGTTGATACACTTGACTTTTGCCGGGAGTTGCTGCACACTGCCGGTCTTTCGGCAGGTGCAGCTAGCGGTGGCCGTGGAGGTTTGTAAACAATATTAATTGCTTCCTATTTTATTTACACACCCAGCTCACACCCTGCTCCGGCCGGACACTAAATGGATTATATTAAATACTTTATTATCAAAACTTTTTACATTACGCTCGCGCGCGTCGGAGCCGTTTCGTAGCCTTTCCTGCACCCTTTTCACCCTGGACAATGTTGTTCAATTTCTCATGCCATGGGCAAGTTTCGTTGCGAGGAATGTCTGCCCACTCGGTCCGCCCGTTCGTTCTGGGTTGTGCAACCTTTCATTAGCCTCATCGGTCAAGATTGTGCTTCGAGAGTGTGAAAGTCGTTGGTGTTCGCTTTCCGTTCTTTTCCGCGTGGCGTGGCCCGGCGGAACGAGGGGAAGGGAGGGGTTCGTGAGTTTTTCTTGAGGTTTAAATTAAAAGTCGTACCGAATGGGAAGTAGCCGAAGGAAGTGGCCGGAAACGAGATAGTGTTTTGTGTTTGTAATGAGTCGAGCTGAGGGTAAAAAAAAGCTTCTTACCGGGAGAAGTAGCGTCGATGTTTATTTTTTTTACAGAAGGTGTAGTTTCTTTGTATGTTTAAGAAAATGTTATTTTTTGTGGAATTTTTCTTTTTTTTTTTTGGTAGAGGTTTAACGAAAAAATGTCATTTTAAGATGTTTTATAGTTTTTGTACTAGAATATTTTATAAAAAAAATGTAATTAACTTTTTTATGTATTTGACACAGTGTTGCATTTAAACTTTTAAGTTAAATTTTCCGCTCTTATTGAAAATTCTAATATAAAATGTGAGCTTTTCTCCCGCTCGTAGCGACAGGAAGCAAATCGTCAACGAAACTGTAAGTAGTTTTTGAAAAGCAAAATAATTATCCGTAGCATTCATTGTCCGCCCCCCTCTCCTCCCCTCCCCGGTGCAGGCACTATTAAACGGGGCGTGCAAACAGTAATTGTGGATTAAAAAGAACGCCGAACCCACAAAAAAAAAAACACAAACTGGACGCACTAGAACCCGGTCCCGGAAGCACGCAAGACGCCCGCCAGAAGTGTCAGACGAAAACTAATGAGCGACGAAAAACGAATCACGATCCCCCATTCGGGGTCCGGTTTTTGCCTCCGCTTCTTGTGCTGTTCCTGCTTGCTGTTCTCGTTCTTATCGCGTGCTCTTGGTAAGAGTTTTAGCTTCACCTTACAAATTGCTTGAAATTTCGATTTTCTTATAAGATGTTTTTTTTCTCGACCGTTTGCGCTATTTCTACCAGCTTTCCTAGCGCCGGGGGTAGAACTTTCACGTTCTAGCGTTTTTTCCCCCCACATTTGCAGGTGGAAACAAAAATCGAATATTGGAAATGAAATGCGTTTTTTTTTCGACTCTTCCACTTTTCGTTTATAAATCTTCTTCCACTTGCGCGAGGAAGCGAGTTTAATTTTAAATGCTAATTTTTCATTTCGCGAAACGTTCTTCCAACCATTTCCGCCGGCCGTCGCCATTTCTGCAACGAGCCTTCACGTTTCACGCCCGTGGATTATCACGCTAATCACTCTTCGCACCCAAATCCTTCTTCACGGGGTTTGCTTTAAAATTGTCCTTTCATTCCACCCTGCCTGGGGCCTGCGGGGCAATCACCCAGCTTGTGTTTTCTGTGGGGGAGCTGGGCTCCGTGTTCATTGACACGACTAACAATGTGATTATGGATTACGGAAGTTTGTTTTTTTTAATGCTTCGAGGAAATATTATCTTTTCCCGGGGATGGTGGATTTGCGAGCTGGTCGTGTTGGTACGAATTTAAATACCGGTCCGACTCTACCCGACTACAAAGCGAGCACCCCGATCGACTGTTCGGGAAAGGGAATGGGTGAAGAAAAATGAACTCCACCAACGTACCGATTTCTTCGTCGTCTGGCTGAGTGTCTTCTACACGCCGCAGGGTGACATTTGTTAATTTGGTAAGCATAGAAAAAATAAAAACACACAACGACAACGGTGGTGATCGGTTGCTCGTCGAGAAAACGCTGTAAATTAGCTTTTCTACTCATTCCGAAATGAAAACAACAAAATAGCTACAGGCGAGATAGTGGTCCGTCGGACTTCCGGTTCTACTGAGGAGGGGCTTTGGTTTGGCGTTTTTGAAATGAAAATCCATCTCCCCGGCGATTAGAGGGCTTCGATTGGTGCGATAATTCACACGAGCTGCTCGTTCGCACAAATATTGTAGTTTATACACACTTCGTTGTACTTCGTTTTTTATTTAGCAAAATTCGCACTGAACTCGCACTCTATCAATCCTGGCCCCTCGGTGAGACAGCGATTTGAAGATGCTGGCTGGTTGTTTAATTCATGAGCGGCTCCGTTCACGGGGAAGAATTCTTGAGGGTGAAATCGATCGGAGAGTGCATCGAATGGTGTGTGCGAAGAGGAGGGCGTTTATTTGTATTAGTCGGGACTTTGGAATTTGAAATGAGCATGACTTGCCGGGCGGACTTTAATGCGTTGCCTTATCGAAAGGGCATCCAGGTGGTGAATTTAAAATTGATTTCCTTAAGTGACTAAACTTCTGGAGGTATTTTATATATATATCTTTTTTTCTTCTCGAAATTCTTGATCGATTTGCAGCTTTACACTGCACATTTTATAATACCAAAAGTAATAGCCCTTTTCTAACAGTGTCAACACCAGAGAAACGCATCTGCATTCGAAGTTCTAAATCTTTCTCAAGAAATATTCAGAACCTGTACGACATTGTCAACTACTTCATTCATCTTGCTACCGAAATCACTTTTTTCCTGCCTCAATCACAACCTTCTCAAAATAAAAAAAAAAACCCACCCGAAAGACACCGCTTACCGAAAAGAGCGTACGGACTAAAGAGTCTGCAATGCAATCGAACTTGAAAGAAATGGCCTCGATAGATCTTGCCACGCGCGAACGGGTTCTGCAATAGAAACATCGCGTGGTAAACTAAAAGGATGAGCTTTCGCTCGCTTTCCGGAGCGGAGCGATGGAAGCGAATCTGCATTTATATGTTTTAATATTAAACCCCTTAAATACATTTCGTTTCAATTTCCAATTTTACTTTCTGTTTCCTGTTCCCCTCTGATTTTCGCAGCCAGGCGTTCGGGTTTTTCTTTTCGCTTTCGATCCTGTGCAACTGGGTTGTGTTTTGTTGTTGTTGTTTCTCTTTATCTCTTTGTACGAATAGGTAACCGATGCCAGACTGTTTCGACCGTTTCGAGTGTCGGTTCGAGTCGTTGAAAGGGTTCGCTTTCGGTGTCGACAACATGATAAATATCGAACCCTGGAAATCCGTGTGTGTGTGGGTTAAGGGGGTTTTCGGATGATGTATCGCAAATGTACATACATGCGGCTGCAGCAGCAGCAAAAGTAGTAGCAGAAGCGCATCCTCGATTTTTTTTGCCTTTATTGATGGGGCATTTTCCGAGGGAAAGAAGCTTCCGAGACCTGTCGGGAGCCATATTGTGGATTAAATGCGGATGTGGAGATATTATCAGTAATAC
The DNA here is from genome assembly GCA_000956215.1 of Anopheles farauti No. 4. NCBI lineage: Eukaryota > Metazoa > Arthropoda > Insecta > Diptera > Culicidae > Anopheles > Anopheles farauti No. 4. The sequence continues at coordinate 7,611 of JXWZ01001174.1, read as the reverse complement.
AGGTTTCAGAAGGTTTGGATGCTTAGGAACAGTTTGCAAGAAAGTATGGCAAATAAATACACCGAGATTGCACAAATTGTGACTGTTTGCGCCCAAAAGTATGCAATTTGTCGATAAATGATGGTTCAATTATTTACAAATGATTTATTTCCTAGTTTACTTTAATTTTAAACACCCATGCACCTTTAGTTAAAAAATAATAGTTTAGAAAACACAGTTTCCAACTTTTTTTGTTTATAAAATTTTATAAAATTGAATAGAGATATGAAATTAAGTATAGATTTAAAACATTCAAATTATTTAAAAAATACTTAAAATATTTAGATAAGAATAAAAAAAATTAAAAAAATTGAAATATTTAACATAGAAGATAAAAAATAACGAATTACAGTAGAAGAAAGCCAAACGAAATAAAACTCATTACCGTTTGCGACACTTGCGCCCGTTAGCATCAGTATATCAGTAAGCACAAATTGACAAAGCGTCCTGTGCAACTGTCGTCTTGTCGAAACGTGGTCTGCTCATCGCTCAGGGTGTGTTGTTCGGCACACATGCACTTGCCCAAAAATATCTGACACGTACCGGGCCGTCCTTGGAACGGGTTCACACGTTCGAAGGCTGCAGCTTCGTAAAAAAAAAGCCGGCCACAGCAGCCACATTCGTTTCCGGGAACATCTGCCCCTGAGCGAGATGGACGGGGCAGGTTTGGCAGGTCTGTTGCACCGTCGTCCTGGCCACCCGAAAGCCGATAGACATTTCCATTCTTTCGATAGACATTTCCCGCGTCGTAAAGCAGTGAAAGCACTTTCGCAATCCCTGCCGGGGTGGCAGCGTTACGCGAGGGAAAGTCAAATTTTCTTCAAGAACGACACGAATGGTGGCGGGAGCAGATTGAATGATGCGAACAATCCTTTTGCGAAAATGAATAGAACGTGCAGCTACATTGGGGAGAAAAAAAAACTAGTGAAAAGTGGAAGTGCGAAAAGGCTGTGTGTTTTCGGCTTTCATGTAACAACAACAGCAAAAAAAAAAAAAACTCAACCGGCCAAGAAAAGATGAAAAAGATTTATCTCGCACGGGGACGCACCCGGGTTGAGAGGGTTTCGAAATGAAAGTCTATTTTATTATTTGATTTCATAACATTATAACTTTTTCGTCCGGATTTTCTACGACGCTGCGCTCTCGAAAGGAAGGCAAAAGTTGCCCGGCAAGATTGAGGCAATGACGTTGCCTCTCCACTACACCTTGCGCTGAGATTGCATTTCCCGCTCTCGCAGGGAATGTTGTGTGTGTTTTTTGGCCTGCTCGTTTGTTACTTTCATATTTTCACCTTTGCCAGGGCAGCAACAACAACAAAAAAAAGTTTTCCCTACGAAGGCCCTCCGACGGGCCAGGTTAGTCAATTTCGGCAGAGTGCAGCTCATTGCTGGGAAGCTTCTTTGATCATTTGCCACGAGCGGGGAATGGTGCAACCGTTTGGGTGCAACTGATTGGATAGGTTGGGCTGGGTATAATATTCGTGCGGGTGGTTTGATGGTGATATAAAACCCGGTACGGTTGGGTACGCGACAAGGAGAGTGTATGCTTTTCACCGTCCAGTTTTGTTTACATTTACCTGTAAGGAAAATGTCAAAAATCGGCCCCGACTGGAAAAGTTTGCCGCCGAGAGGCAAAAGTTTTGTCACGGCGAGATGCAGCACAGGCATTCGAAATCGATTTTGAAAAGACTCGTTGGAATTGAAACGGAAAAGAGACGCATACTTTTCTGGTGGGAAGATATCGTTCAGTTGCGATGGAATTAAAATTGTACTCGACTTAAGGAGGGAAAAAGTAACTTTACACAGTTTTTAAAATTGTCTGCCTGCAAATAGAATAATATACTAGGATTTTGACATTGCATACTTTTAGGCGTTTAATAAGTTCGAATAAAATATCGTCTTTAAAAACGTTTTATAATTTTTTTATCTTCATAGGAGTTCTTGTTCCTTCTGCCCAGATTTTGATTGATATCATTCTGAATTTACATCATTTTTTGGTAATAGTTATTGCAATTTATTTTATTCCACTCAATTTCTTCCCATAAAAGCGAAAGCGAATGATCAAGAATCTATTTCAAACCGAAATCTTTAACGGAATAAAATGTGGTTCGATTCCTCTTGATAAAGCCTAAACATAACAGCCTCATACACGTCTTTGGCTGACTTTCAACCGGTTTGGGGAAAGATAATTCCAACCCGGTTGGCACCGGAAGTTCAAAAATAAAAACGAGCATCAAAGGACTAGACAGCCAGCAACAAAATATTCGCCAGAAACCCACCGGACGTCGGTTGAAAAGCCTTCGGCTCGCTCGGAAACCGGACCGAAGAAGAGGCACCTTTTATGTGCGGCAGTCATTTGGCGGTGCCCTCGAACCTAATTCGAATGACCAATTTGATTCCGGTCAATTTTCGTTGCCATCGGGGCCAGGTCCGAGCCGCTCGCCGTTGATCTTCCGTCCGACTCCGGTCGATCTCCGATAGGTTCGCCAAAAATTTTCCATTCAATTTCTCGGCCATTAGACCGGGGCGAACGGGGCGAACCCATTACACCCGGTTGATTGTGCGGTTGATGTTTCGATATTTGACCATCGGCCTTCACGAAGAGAGAAGAAAAAAGGACATTTTGTTTTCGCCATGCCATGAAAACGTGCAGCCGGTTTGAGGCGCGGGTGCTTCCGGAGTGCAAAAGGTTGGCAAATTTTGTGGCGAAAAAATCCATTTCCGAAAGGGTGTGCAGCGTGCGATAGTTTTCGAGCGAACTGTTTATGCGGCTTGGAAAATTGTGCAAAAAAAAAAAAAACGGGGAAAAAATCAATCGAGGGTTGCAAAATGGAAAATAAACTTCATTTGTGCCTTTTCATGTGTGGTTTGTAAAGAAAAGATCATTGCATTAAGTGCGGTTGTAGACTATTGCAAAGAGATTTCAGGTTGCTTTATCCTTTGACTCAGGATGACCAACATCGAACCACCATTTTCCCTATTTTTATTGTTAGTATGAACAAAATTATCAAACGTTATCGAAAAGAAACCACGATATAGTACAAAAGAATAAATTTAAAAGAAATTCCCTTCACATTCAGATGGCAATCAAGCTCAATTTAAAATATTTTTTCAATTTCACTTCACCCGAACAGGCAAAATAGCCTGTATTTTGACACATTTTGGGTTTAGGGCATACGCACTGACGCTCGTACGGTTCTTTCCCCGCAAAGCACATCAATCAAATTAAATGTTCCGATCCGAAAGGTAGCCGCCACATGTGAGAAACGTTTCGCAAAAAAGAGTCTAAATAAAAGCATAATATATTTGCAGTCAGTAATAAATGTCGCGCCTGGTTTTTTTTTGTATAACGACTGCATTTTCAACATCCATCTCCCCCTCGGGGGCACATGCGCTTTTGAAAATGGTGAGAGGCCGCTTTTTGGTGTAGGTTTTGCTTTATCGCTAAAATAGGACAATAGTGTTAAATTAAAAACAAAAACGCCGAATAAAACGCGACGTAAAACGGCTTTAAGGCTGTTGTTCATATCAAATGGGGGGAAATAGAAAACGAGAGAAAGAGAGAGTGCATTTTTTTTAGCGCATAAAGCAAAAGATGTCATACACACTTCCCCGCTGCTCTCAGCCAACGTGTTAAATGTAGCTAGGAGTTAAACGTTTGAAGGGCTCAAAAATGCACCTCGGTTGATAGTTAAATGGCCTGTGGAAGTAAAAAAAGCGACGCAAAAGTGAAAAAAAAAACGATTTAAAAGCCACCATTTGCACCCTGTGCGCGATAAATCAATCATTTCAATTGAGAACGGTGGCGCGCAGGCAAAAAATGACCCTTTCGTTGGAGCCCGCTGCTCCTGGATGGTGGTAAATTTTCCATTCGTTTGGCTTGTGACAATTCGACTAATTTAATTTTCCCCACAGGGCTTTCCCACTGGCGGCCGGGTCTGCGCCAAACGCAGTTTTATTTTTCCATCCATTTTTTGTACTTCACTCATCTTTGTCACCTCGGCTCGGAACTGCTGATGGTGGGTTTTTTGGGCGGTTCTTGAAACGGATGCATCATTTATCATGTGAAATCGATCTTGATGCGCGTCGCGTATGGGGAGCGTTCGAGTTGGTCGGGAGAAAAGTATGCAAAAGTATTTAATTATTAGAGAAAAAGTTTATTAGAACCACTCGAAAAGCATGAACAAATGTTTTAAATTTTCAATACGTTCCCATGTTTAGCGTTTAATTCAAACGCGTCACATGATTCTAAACGAATCAATGAGAATTCGTTGAGAACTAGTTTGCTATCCAGTCAATTTCAGTACCATTTCCTTTTGGAATACCCTTCGTGCGAACGGTAAACATCGGGTCGCGTTGATGATCCTATGCAAACTTGATATTTTTGTTTGCCCCGTGCGCCCTTGCACGCACGCATCCGCTGCCTGCAACGGAAGGTGGAAAAAGGGAATGCAAACCGTATCGGCATGCGTTTCATGATCTGCGAAAATTAATTATATGGTTCAGTGGGTTAATTTGATTTTAAATTTCTTTTCCCTGCAGCTCGGTTCTCTCTCGCGCGGTACGGTATTGTATTTTTGCTCTCGCGCATTGGAATAGAGCGATAGAAGGCATCGCAGTAGGCGAAACTTCACACTATTGGCGGGGATGGTTTGTCGTTTTTTTTTGGTTGTTATGGTAAAAATTTTGTACCCAATCCCCAATCGCGCGTCCTGCCTCGTACATGCATGCATGCGGGGTGAAAACTTTTACCGGAAAACACTTCAAAATGTGTCGAAAAAAACCAGCGAGAACGGATACGAATTCGTTACTCGCAGCATGGAATCGTTAAACGTGGTTTGTATGTACAGTTGTTTGTGGTCGGCATCGAACAACATTTGGTTTTGAAAAAGATATGGAATTTTGTAGAGAGAATTTTATTTCAAATTTGACAGAGAAAAAACATTTTCGAAACATTTTTGGAACATTTATGATGTAAATTTGTTAACTCAAAGGGACTTCTGACGGTAATTGAATGCTTTTGTTTAATATCAACCAGGTGTATAGGTTAGGAAGTAATATAGCTCTAAATAAGTTGTTTAAAAACCCGCAAGTAAATTTGCGATTTTAGAAATTTTTTTCCCATGCTGACAAAGTTAAAAATTTTTAAAATGAGAAATAATTCCTGGGCTTATGGATACAACTGAAATAGAAGTTATTTGGGTATATGCTACAACTAAATAAAAATACAACTAAATAAAAATAAATGAAAAAGGGATACAACCAGAATAAAAATCTTTGAAAAAAGAAAAAATATATATAAAAAATCCGGTAGTCTTTTTTCTAAGTTTTTATCATAATTTAATACCTATGCTATTAATATTCGTTTCCAATATTTCCCAATTTGGGAAACATTATCTTCTCCACTGTACCATTCCTAATACGCACAACTGTGGGCATGAAAGTGCCCGCTCGGTACGGCTAATTGAACTGTCAGAATTAGTAATGACAAAAACTTCTCGAAAGAGCAAAGCGCGATTTTCCCAAGCACGGCCCTTTCCCCCCTGCAAAACCCAACACCACCCGGCAGACGGGGAAGCGGCAGTGGAATAGGGCGCGAAAAGTGTGCGAAAAATCGATCAACACTAGCCTTGCCCAGGTACGGCAGGCTAACTTGGCAGGCCCGGTGCATTGGCGTGCTTTAAAGCGAAACGATCCCAGACGGCAACCGAGACCGAGATCGCTTCCGCGTAGCCCCGTCCCCCCTACGTAGGGAAATCGAATTCGCTATCGAACCGAAAGGTGCTTTACGTGCGGGGAGCGGGGAAGGGAATGGCTTTTCCGCTATGCATAAGTTTATCAATGACAGCATAATACATAATGCCATATTGGACATGTCAGATGTGATTATGTGATTATTATTTTCCAAATCGGATTTAGGAAGCTTCCTGGATGGTATTGGGGCAGCTGGTGAGAGCGTGTCTGTGTGACGCCAGCCAGCAAGCGGTGGTGGAGAAAGAGAAAGTGAAAATTCAAGTGCAGCAGGAGGCCACCAGCTACTTGCAGGTCGGTTTGCTTCCGGGAGCCAAACGAAGGACGAACACGAACCAGCCGGGGCAGGGTTGATACGGCAGGGACTTTCCATAAATATGCAACACATAAATAACACATAAATATCGCTCTCCGTTCCGTTTGCCAGGCGGAACGCGGTCACCTGCTTTCGACCCGCCTTTGGCCTCTGGCTTTTCACGGGGTGGTTGCAAATGGGAAACCATAGCCGGCGGTACTCGGCGAGCGAAGGTGAGTGAAGGATTTCGAACACACCAGGTAGGCGGTGCGGGCGTATGTTTACCTTTGCCGTACGGCTGGTGTGGAGAAGGTAGAATGTTGAGCCTCACTATAAATTTGCTGTAAATTTGTCCATCCTTTTGGGTCGGTGTTCGGCGCTGGGTTTGGGTCGATCCAGCCGATCGAAACCGTTTCTGGTTCGATGAAGAGCCCTTTGCGTGTGTGTGTGTGTGTGTGTGTGTGTGTTGGTGGGCAGTTAAAATATGGTTCAACACAACGCGACACAACAGTCGGGTATTTTGCTGACCTCCGACCTCGAAGGACCTCTGCACCGAGCCCGATTCCGAAACCGACGTACATGTGTTTTATGCTTTACGCTCTGACGTTCGCCACCGCCGGAAGTCATTCTTCACTGCCGGCTGCAAAAGTCCCCCGGGCGCTTCCCCGGCGTGGCCAATACGTCGGGTGTTGTGTCCAGCTGTCAGACGAGCTGGTGAGCCACCCAAAATCAAGGCCCTGTTCGCCGGCGTCCCGGGAGGAAATCGACGCACGTTTCGGTGACCTCCACACCCGGACGAATTCATCGACATTCATCGACATTGTGTCCGAATGCGTACGGAATTGGCATTTGCATACTAATCATCAATATACAAATTTAATTATCAACTCCCCGGGGCTCGGCCCCGAACGGTGACTTGGGTGACTCTCTGCCCTGCCGGGGGGAACGGGCGGGGAGGAAATTTTACACAGCACAGCACGCACCGACACGCAGTCGTGGGGGGTCCAACGGGCAGGAGGGGAGGCGCCAGGTCCAGCATATACCCGAAGGCATATTAATTTGTCCCGCATTGTCGACTCGGCGTGCGCCTGAATCGTCCCGGAATTGTTTCCCAGTTTCCTGGGGAGCCTGTCAGCAGGACAGCAGCGATGGTGCTTCAATGTGCATAAAATTAAGTACACACTTGCCGGGACCGGCCGCCCGATTGCAGGTGGATTGCCAGGAAGTTATGATACGGGGCAATTAGTGTGTGTGTGTGTGGTGACTCTTGGAGCGGGATCAACGAGACCACGTCGCCGCGCAGCAGACCCTGTCGAGAGTTATTGATGTTTGATTGGGCAGCAGATGACTTGGGGAATTAGAGTGCGTTGGGTCGTGGGGCTTAGTTTGGAAAGGTGAAAAGTCACCACGAAATCACGTCGGGCTGGAAGTGTCTGCATTTGAAATCAAAATGATAAAATGATAAGTAGCAAATTAAATAAAATCCTCGTAATATATTGTAAGGTTGGAACAATTAAAATAATTTAA
>JXWZ01001170.1:0-13290 GCA_000956215.1 Anopheles farauti No. 4 | reverse complement strand
CCAACACTCCACGCCCGCTACTTCCATAAACATCTCGGAGGGATTCAAAGGGTTTGCGTTTTTCTTTCGCCTCCAATTTCCAGCACATTATTTCTTTCGCACACCGCACACGGGTTCGTTTCATTTTCTTTCGGACCCTTTTTGTCAGCGAACGTGCGCCGAACAAAAGCGCCCACGTGTGGAAAGCGTAACCAATTTTTCCTCCACCCGTAATGTATCAATTACCGCCCGGGCGCATTCGTGCCCTGCCTCGTGGGGAACGTGAAACGATTGTATCATCATCGTGACATGAACATAAGCTTTGCCCCCAAACCGAATGCACTTTTTCTCGGGCGAAGAAAGGCTGAAAAATTGCATCCAGCAGCTTCAAACGCAATGTTTACATATTCTCCTGCCCGTAACATCCGTCAGTGTTCTAATGGTTCTAAACGCAGACGTACGGAGCTAGACGCTTGTAAACACATGTTAGTTTCCAACGGGCCGGGAACTATTTTTAAACCCACTCCACGGCGTACTGCAAGCCGAGCTGCACCAGCTTGCTGCAGGAATGTACGCGACTTGTCGTCCATCGGAGCCAATCATTTCGAGCAGCCCGTGATGCTGCGCGTGATCGAGACGCGTTTATTTTGGCATTAAATTTGCCGTCAAGTTTGCGCCGGGAATTGATTGCCGAGTCGGAGGTTTCGGCGACGAACGATGCGCTCCGAATGTGTCGGGACGGTTTGCTATAAATTTGAGACGATCGGTACACGGTATCCTTGCTTGGCCGCTGGCCAGCGGGGGTTAGAAATAGGCTAACCAGTAGAAGTCACTCTGGAGAGACGAGAGCGAGTTTCGTGTTTTGAAATAGGACCCTCATCTTTAGAATGTTGTACACCCGAACGCACCGAACCGAACCGTTTGTTTATCTTTCTTTCCCTCATTTCCCCTTCTTGTTTCCAGATATTCCCGTTCCGAAAAAAAAAAACACCCACAAAATTGTACAACCTCCTACCACTTTTCCGGAGGGCGTCCAGATACAGCACCTTTTTTTTTCGAGCTGATCCAGTGCGTTTGTTGGTGAAACGCATTCCACTACAGGATACAGGCGATTCTGCTTCAAACCCGAACGTCTATTCAGATACGCGTGCAGTTGTCCCAAAGGCGTCCCCAAGACAGCGGCCCGGTGTGTTCCACCCTTTAACCGACAACCAGTTTCAGGAGCAGGTTTTTCGAACCGCGTGATTCGCGCCGCCATCAAACCTTCCAGTGAAGTAGGCAAATTGCTTGAGCCGTGGTTGTGGAGCCCATGGTAGTCGCCCTCGCACTCGAAACAACCGCTCTTGTGGCTTAGAACTAGCGATCGGTACGCCCATACACCGATCGGGCAGACAGGAAAGACAGGCGGGCAAGAAACACACACACACACACAAGTTGAGACACACCGTGTGTTCCACGATCGAAACACAATCATGCTGGATCGTAGACCAGTAAGTATTGGAATTTATTTTAATTTCTTTTAGTTATTTTTCCGCTGTCCTATCGTTCCAATGCAAATGGCTGTCATGGCGCGCCGGACCTGCGTACGTGGGCAGCTCGTTTAGAAGCGCGCTCTAATTAAAAATTGAAAAGTAAAATCGATGCAAAGGAATGGTCTGCTCGGGTAGAACTGATATCTGCAGTGTAGGTGGTCTTGTAAAATAATTTTTAACATTTTAACACCTCGTACGAGTTTTTCGAGCAGTTCGAGCAGTACCATTAGTACAGCGGTTAGTCATGCAGTTTCTATTGCTTCGAGTCGACGTACGAAATAGTTGAAAGATGTGATAAACGTGAGACAGGAAATTATTGAACCAGTTGTTTTCATATACGTCCCGGCCTTTGGAAAAAATACTTGTCAAGAAATTCGAGATAAAAATTTAAGTAAATCTAAGTTTAGTACTTGCTAAGACTGAGTACTAAAACTGAGTACTTATGATTTAAACATGGAGGTAAAATTATCGTCAAAAGTTCCAAGCAAACTTCGACTATCAAATACTTTGATATTTGATTTTAGGCTGACTTAAAAAATGCCCGTAAAGCTTCCAACTCACAATAAGCCTCACGATGTACTTTCGGTTTTAAAATAATTAAATCGTTAATGTTAACCTCCCGCGTCCAGATCGATCCTTTTTCTGCTTCAACCGAAACGTTTGATTGATGGCGCAGCATTAATTGAAAAGCTATTGGCCGGGCTTTTCGGAACCGATTTTCGCCATTAACCAACAACCGGGCTGGAAGAAGCAATTACGATCGCCGCTGCGCGTATCTCGCCTGTTGCTTTGTTTTGCGGTTTGTTCCTTCACTTCCTCCTCAAACGAAGATAGCCTCCCGTGCTTGTTGCTCCCATTTATCGCCACCGTCTCGGTGCGCGGTACAGTTAGTCCGGGAGCTGCTCGTGTGTGCGTTGTGTTTCGTGCGGTCTAATGTTCAGCTCAGCCGGGCGTTGCATGTATGGGCGCATCATGCAACCCCGAACCCGGGGCAGGTGTGAGGCCTCAATTACGCAGCGGGCATGCGCCATTTGCGCCGTTTTTTCGCGCCGAAACCAATTTGCCACACCGCGGTCACAGGCCGACGCCTTTCTCTTTTAGGCGGTGTGGAAAAATGAGCCACTAATTTCGCCTAAAGCACTCGTGCGACTTGTGCCGCACACCTTGCGGGCGTGCTGGAATTAAGGTTCGATTTATTCGATTTACATGCAAAGGCCGACGCGGTGGCCGACGCGGTCATAAACATGTTAAGGAAAGGTGGAAATAAGGCACAATAAATCGATCTGCGGTACGGGTACGCCCTGCTCATCGTCCTGCACATGTGCTGGGAGCTGTGGGGTTTTCGTTCGCAAAGGTCGCGATGGCGCAAAGATGAGTGCCGGTTGTCTGCGGGTGCCATTTAGGCGATGGTTCACATTTTACGACGCAGGGAGGCGCACATTAATAACATTCCGGCTCGTCTTCTCCCCCAGGAGTGGGGCAGGAGTGCTCTAGATGGGCATACGTCCGCATCGCCGCATACGTCCAACGGGCGTGATCCAATTTTATGACCTCCAGGACGCTCGGTTTTATGACTCCGCCAGGTTGGCCGGTTCGGTTCCGCTTTTCCCGCGAAGTGCCACCCCGAAGCGCACCAGGCTGCGTGATGCTGCGCTTTGGGGCAGGGAATATTTTTAGCAGATGAAGTCGTTAAATGCGAAACCAATAAGTCTTTATCGTGTTGACCGACGGGCCAACCAGGCGGGGCTTTCGACTGGATCATTGTTTTTTTTTTTGTTAGCGATCACGAGAAATGGGAAGTATTTCAATTTGAGTAACACGCTGACGCGTCCACGGGGAAATACTTTCGTGATGAACGCTTTGAAGGAAAGGTCTGCGGTGCCATTCGCCTCACGTCGCACGTCTGACGGTGTGGATCCTTTTTCAATTTATTTTTCCTTTTTTTTTTGGGCCAATATTTTCAATTCCTAGAAGCCGTTCAATTTTGCCATGAAATGGGGTGACACGGTATTCCTGATGGAGTTTTCGCCAGTCTCTATTAATTCGATGAGATGGAATGGAATGGAATTATAAAATTTATAAGTTATTTGTGCTATACAAGGATGGATGGTTAGATAAATCTATCAGAAAGGTGTAATGAATGGCCAGTTGCATAATTTTTGGCGAAAATATACTAAACCAGCCTAAAAGTATGCAGTTTGTGTGAAAAGCGTTATTATTATAGTGCCATCTGTTTTATAACTATAAATGATAAATTGTATAAAAAAGGTGCTTCAAACTAAAAGATGTCTTTTGTTATTTTATTAAGAAATTTTGATATCATTTTTTAACGAAACCTTAGGGAAAATACTAAAAAAGCTAACAAAAAAATTGTAAAAATATAATATACTGCTCAAAATTGGTAATTTGTGTTACTAAACGCTTTTTCCATATTTTCCTGCTCCTTAAATAAAGAAACGTACCTACGTATCCTACGTAATAATAAAAAAATAAATATTCATTAGCATTCAAGAAACATTAACATTAAAAGTTTAGCTAAAAGATTCACATGTTATAAAAAATCAAGAAGGAAACAATTAAACCAAAGCTTTGATTATTTTGGTTCTGAAGCATTTTCAGCTTTTTCATAAATAATTCAATATCTCAATATCACTTAGTGTATGTAAAGTACAAAATACTGTTCCACTCACTCGATACGCCCATGCATCTATTATTGACGGCCAAATTGAACGATCCACAACAGTCTATTGGAATTAAAAATCGTTAAAAATCCGTGCGAAAAATGCGATTGAATATTTCATGTAGAAAATAAAAAAAAACAACTTGTTGAATTTCAACAGCTGAATCTAAAGTGCAAAATTCCTCATCGTCACCATCCATCACCAGTTTGGTGCGATAAATCATATGCTTTAGCGGGCAGCGGACCGTTCGCAAGCACCTCCACCAGCTGCTGCGAACCACATTTGGCCGGACGGACAAAGAAACATTCGCGCGACCCGCGCAAAGAACAAAGGCGGACTCTAAAATGCGCTGCCTGCGGCCGAACCGTTCTCGCTCTCGGCTTTGGCGCTGGTGTCGATTTCGGGTGACACCAGGGAAACCGGATTGTCAGCTGATTTGCCGTCCTCGGGATTTGCGCGTTCCCGTCGCGCATTCCAGCCGTGCGGGCGGAACAAGAGAGGCTTATCTTTGCGGCGTGCGGATTCAGCGGGCGGGCGTCCATGGGAGGGAAACCATTATGCATTCACTTTCAAACGCGCCCAACACACGTGCCACGCCACCGACCACTTGATCGACGATCCAGGCTCGACGCGGAGCAAACAAAGTGAGTGAAATCGCGAGTGTTTGTCGGTGCGCTTGAATGAAACCATGGAGTGTGGCCGTGTGGCCGTGTGGTTCTTTTTCTACGCTGTACAGCGTCTGTTGATAAAGCAACGATGATGATGAGGTTGATGGGATGGGAGCAACAGATGCAAACGCGATCGTTTTATTGTGCTGCTGGATTGGAAACCGATGCCGTACTGAAACCTTCGATGCAGCTATCGGATGACGGCTCGCGGTCGGCTCTTCCGGATGCCTCGCTGCAACGTTCATTCACATCTCGCACGCCGAAGCCTTCGACCTCACGCGATTGATTGACGGCCCGAGTTGCGACAACTTCCTGCAACAACTGCCAAGCCGAACCGCGATAAGAGCGAACCGAACCGAACTGATCCCATGCCGTTGTCTTCTGACCTGCCCAAGGGCTTACGGGGTCGTTCTTGCGTGCGAAGATAACCTCCGGAGGCGGACGGATTTTAGCTTTTTATTTGCCCTTGTTTGCTTCGCTTCGCCCAGGCCATTTCACAGTCTCGGCGCGAGGCAAACGAACGGCGATGGCAATTACCTTACTTTTCGCTAGACGCATCCGATCGATAAGAGATGAGACGCGGCTCTCCATCGCGGCTGTCTTGTCATTGTGCAGCCGGGCGCAAACAACGCTTCGCACGACCTGATGGGGGGCTTTCTAAACAAACACTAACCCCCGACGGACGGACAACCGATTCGATGAATCATGTTTTTAATTACGATTATGTACGTCGCCGAAGGCTAAGCAAATAGAACGCGCGTACGCTCGTGTGCACTGATTTTGTATGTCAAGAAGTGTTTATCTACCGGAGAAGGTGACACGGATGGAGCATGTGGAACTAGGTTTGCTTGCGGCGTAAATAACTTCTGATGCGCAATAGAGAAGAAGTTGGTTTGAGTTGAGCTATTCATCCATAGAGAATTTAAGAAATTAAATTTTAACCGAGATGTAACTTTGAGATGTGCATATTTTACACATTCGATATAAGTAAGACGTTTTGTTGTCGCACCAGCATACCTTTGGGCGTGTTTGGTCCCTTTCACTTCATCAACCAGAAAGTCATAAACCTCATTTGCAAAGCTGGTTAAAAAGTACATACTTTTAGGCGCATTAGAATACTTTATTTATACTTTATACTATATTTTTATTTCAACACTTTTAGCAAACTTAATTTGAAATAATATTTAGTCGTAAAAGCTTTACATATCAAATTTTGATAGATATTACCCAGGCTATGTTACAAATTTGCTATTAAAAAAAAAGTTTTTGTTAACATTAAATTCTTATACATGAAAGGGATGCATTTCATATGTTTAAAAACAGATTTTATATATTTTTTAAATTTAATTAGTTTCATGTGAATAAACATTTGAAGTACGATAATTAAAACATACTTTTAAAAACACCAAAATTCGAAGAAAACATAATGATCAAATCATTTCTCTTGCATGTCATACGTCGTATCGTAACTACTTCCCATATTTAGAACCCAGTTTCTTGCTAAAAACCATGTATTGCTCTGACGAGAACAAATTGCTCGAACCGAAACGGACAAATTGCGCTGATAGAAGCCGGAATAATATCAAATTCCTTTTGCCAAATCGATTTCGCCTCCGTCCGATCGCTTCGGACATGGGACCTTGGTGGATGAAAAAGCGCCCGCTCGTGACATTCGGAAGGTCTCAGGCACGCTTCCTCCGGCGAGCACCATCCATCCACACCATTAGAAAATGAAACTGTAATTAATTTTAAATTGGCTTATCCGGGGGGAGGGGAGGGAGGGAGGGGCAGAGGTAGCATCCAGCTGGCGGGAGTATCGGCGGGCTGATTTGTCTGGCACCTGACCGGAATCGTTGAGACGCTTTATGATAATTTAAAATCTCAACCGAGCGCACGCCCAGTACGGTGAGCGTTGCAGCTGCACCACTGCAATGCACCTGTGTTCGTTGGAAAGAAAAAGGAAAAAAAGAACATTCCAAGCAAGAAGATTATCTCATCGTGCAAGCGCAAACGATGACGCAGTGGTTTCGATCCTCTCAGAGGCAGACACATTCCGGTGGTGATGTAAACAAACCCCAAACAAACAGAAATAAAAAAAAAACCCAAAAACCTGATATCAACAACGGGTTGTTTCCCTCTCCTCTTCGGTTGCCGGCACTGTCGATGTCTCATCCGGTGACGTCGCGGGCGCTTGCAACGTCACCGTCGTCCCGTACGCGTGACTCAACCGCGTTTTAACACGGAAAGTCGCAACGACACGGGCGCGGATTATGAGCGCCTTACGAAATGAAAGTAAGCGCCCGTTCGATAGTGGGAACATTCAACGCTCGAGTGTCGCTGGCATCGGACGGTTTGGAGAGGCGAGACAAGTGTTCTAAAATGCGTTTGGTGAGTGGTGGTGCGGTGTGTTCGGTTCCAAACATACGGCCGGCCCGGGATTGGTTCGTGTCGTATCGCATGCGGCTCGGGAAATTAGGTCCCCAGCTGCACCGGTGTGCCCTTGCGATTGATTACAGTAGGAGTAGGAGGTCACAATCTAAAACATAATAATAATTGCAAATCAAACAAACCCGAGAACGTGGTATACGTCGCTGCGCGCGTGTGTGTGTGTGTTTAGGTGCTGTGTTTTTCGCAGTATTTTTTGTTGATAACGATAAGTGACGGCCCCGCGGTGGAGTGAATGCAATCTCTTTGCAACTAAGCGTACGATATCGCACGCGCTCAGTTTTGGCCTTGCCGTGTGCGGAATTAGAAGTGGTCGTCGTAGTCCATCGCCTGAAGCGCCAGATGGTTTTCGCACCGGAATAGTTGCATACGAAAATGTGCAAACTGCCTGTAGCCGCCTCCTGTGATACGAACTAGCAGCTCCTTAGCAACAGCCGCAAGCCCCAACCCGAACGTAGTGTGCTGAAAGATGGTGAAAATGTCACGTCGAAAGTCGATACGTCAGAAGCTGCTCGCATCGAGTTGCCTTTGCCTTTTACCACCGTCCAAAAGTGGTGCCGTAAAGGCCGCAGAAGAACGTCTGCTCCCACCGAAGACGCATTCGAGTCGCCGCGCGTCTGTGGGTGCTTCCTTACTCGCTCTTTCCCTCCCGTTTCCTCCGTACCGTTTGTCTTGTGGGCTTTTGCAACCGTGAGATAAGACGTTGCCGCACTTATCGGCCGTACTAATTCGTTTCACTCTTCCCCCTCTCTTTGCAGATCCAGCTGGACGCGAGTGACAAGTGTCGGCGGGACGACCAAACGATCATTGCCGCCCGCACCGAGCTGTACGAACCGAATCGGCCGGAGCCTGCCGGCCTGAGCGGCGGTACCAGAAACGTGTTTCGAGCTGGCCGCAACAGCAACAGCAACGGCACCACCATGATCGACGCCCACGGCAACGCCCTGCCCCCGCTCAGTCCCTCCAGCAACAACAACTCCACGACCGAGCTGGACAATGACAAACCGATGCTACCGATGACACCCGCAAGTAAGTATTGGTTGGTGCGCCTCAAAAAAACAAAAAAACGGACCATCCAAGGGAATCCTTACTGCTGCCTCTAATCCGCTCCCGGTCACGCTGATGAGATGTGTGCCTGGTGGCCTCACGCGCTCACACACGAACGCGATAGTAGTGATTGCGGATATGGGTCCTGTCCCGTGTTGCACGTTCCATCGCAACGTGCTCGGTTTATGAGTTCCGACCTAATCCGGCGAGGATAATTCCCCGGAAAAAAGGCCAGCCGTCTTATGCTAGCCCCGCGTGGGGAAAACAAAACCAAGGCAAAGGGAAGCCTTTTCCGGGCAGCTTTGCCGAGATTGGTTGCTACTGGGAGTCATCGGTGGGTAATGAATGCCGGAACGAGCGGATGTTTTGTTTGCTAATGAGAGGATTTTCGTTATCGCAACGGAGCGGCTAAGCTGTTTTATACTTAATAATGCGATGTTGTTACGTGGAATGCATTTTTTTCTAACATGATATTTCCATTTTGTACAAGAAAGTGCATTCAAAGTTGCTTCCCCAACGCACTGGAGTCAGTCAAATAAATCCGGAATATTTTTCTCAATATTCCAAATACGCCTAAAAGTATGCAATGTTAGGATATTTTTATTTTTGGCGTATTTTTGGTTCATAAATATTTCACTCGTGAATAATGCTGAAGGTAACAAACACGTCAGTTTATTTGTCACTGATTATGTCAACGAAAAAAAAAAAAGATTTTTATAACCGCTGCATGCACC
Organism: Anopheles farauti No. 4; assembly: GCA_000956215.1. Lineage (NCBI taxonomy): Eukaryota > Metazoa > Arthropoda > Insecta > Diptera > Culicidae > Anopheles > Anopheles farauti No. 4. Next base: position 4,204 of record JXWZ01001170.1, on the reverse strand, counting down.
AGAACCAACCCGGTAAGCTGATCATTGCCCCCAGAAGCCAAATCTATTATGCCAATTGGACGTTTCCAGATAACGAACGTTTTTTCGGGGGTGGAATTTTTCGCTTTCTCTCTCTCTTTCTTGACCCGGGGCCTTGGAAGTGAACCTAACGAGCCCTTTTTCACGCTCCGAAATAAAATATGAAGCCCCCCGAAGCCTCACACTAGAGCAGCCGGTGTAAACCTGCCCTGCGTTCTGCCAGTGGAGTCTGATTTCGCAACCCTATTGTGTTGTGACGAGCGCGCAGCTTATCAATAACAATTTACCTCCTCCTCCCGCCCGGTTGCCTTTGACGTCACCGACGCGACGCGTGTATTTCCGATACACCTTCAAAGTGGCACCGGTGCGAGAAGGGTTTTTTTACGAGTAATAACTTCGTTAGACCATCCGGGCGGTGACTTTCCCACACTTCATTTCCAACCGAAGGTGGAAAATCGAATCAGAATGATTTTTCGCCACAACACGCGCTCGCATGTGTTGCGCGTCGCTTCCCGGGGCTATTTCGGGTCGTCAGAGAAGCTCCGAACCCATGGATCAACCGGTTTTTTGCTTCGTCGGGTTGCCTTTTGTGATTAGTAATTCTTTGTTGCAAAAAATGTATTGGGTGTATTTTTACGTTCCTCCTTCGATATCTCTAAGGTATCATTTTGAGAAAGCTTCAAGCCACCGCCAGGTGACCAGCGCATGAAATTCGAAATCAATTCAATTACTTTGTTATGTACAGTTTGTGTGGGCTCTTGCTCCCCTCCCGTGCGGGTTCCACGCCGAGGAGTTACGTTATTTGATAGTTAAAAATAAATCATGAATATGTCGATGCTGGCAGGTGAAATGGTTGGACGCTTCGGTTGGCTTTACGGACGTTCCCGAGCGCCAGTTGGGGTTTTGCCGCAATCGATGGCCATTATAGTCCCGGGTTCCTGGTGTTTTTTTTTGTCGTGTCCCAACCTGGCAATCACTGATCCGTCCGGTATCAAATGCGGGTGACAGCAGCACGCGTTCCTTCCCGATATGGGCACCCCCCGTTTCATAACAACCGAAACCGAAACCACCCAACGCTTGCGGTCCCGGTACATTGGGAACATGTTGCGTGTCGTCAAAGAGTTCGTTTGGGTAGTCGTTATCCGTTCGGGCCACGGATGGGCCCTTAACCTCAGGCGGAAGGACAAGCACCAGACGGAAAAGTGATTAGTGTCTGAAGGCCAATTTGCATGCCGCAGGGAGGAAGATCCCTATCTAGCCGTTGGTGCGGAGCTAGGTTTTCCCGGTGCGGGAGGGAACGGATAGCAATTCCCTTTGCGGTAATACCGCGTGGGACGTCTTGGATTGGCCACAATGTTACTGATTTTGGGGGAAGAAAACGAGTTCGTTTTTCTTTTCCTCCATTCTAGCTTAAGAGAACGAAAAGACGACAATGTCTCACAAACCAGGCCGCTTCCGGTCGTTATCTGCAGTGGCGTCGCATCAAAACCACGTTGGGGAATAGTTTTTTTTTACCGCGCTGGTAAAAAAGACCCCTAAAAAACAGCACTGCTCACGGTCCTTTGAGGACAAATCGACCCTGGAAGCTTTATGGTTTTAGTGGAAGTGCGATTCAATCATCGTCCCATCTGCGCAGTAATGTTCTTCCACACGCCGTCATTTATGAATCGCTCAATCAAGCGTGGCCGTATGAAGTGACATTTTGGGACGCGTGTGTGACAAGGACGTTTGAGGAATAAAGTGGAATCATCCCGAGTGACTTCCCTGTATCTCGTTACCTTCCGGTCGAGCTAAATATGGAACAGGTTGTTCGCAATTCTCTTCCCTTGATGAAGCACTGCTTTCAAGGTCACTCTGAAGCGAATCATAAGCATGATTGGGATGCAAAAAGCGACACGATAGAAATCCCACCTGAATGCAGATGCCAAAAACGCTGACGCTGCTTCTGCTGCTTCTGCTGGTGTTCAAAGTGCTGCACAAAGCGACGGAGCGAGCTTAGTGGCATGAGTCAGCGCATGCGAAATCAGCGTGGCGGAATACCGTGGGCTCTGCATGGGGCACGTTTCGAGTTTGTGCCGCGTCTTACAACCGCGAATGGCACGTTGGCACGCGGCACTGCACTTATGCTCGCTGCGGTAAACCCACGAACATGGGACCCAGCAAGTAAGCATGAACCCATCGTTGTGCATTATAAATAACCGAGCGTCACACGAACGCGTTACCGCACGCGTTACTTTTTCCATGCCCGGTGCGCCCGGGAGTTATGCACCCCGCACGGCACGTCTCTATTATCGTGCCCGGTAAACTATGCACCGGGCGTGGGAGTGGGGCCCCGGGCAGGAAGGTGTTAATATAATATTTTCCTGCTTCCCGAAGTAATCCGCGTACCTAACTTCACCTCGTCTTTTATTGGCTCTTTTTTTTTCCCCGCGTTCCACAGAAGCGCTCGACTATCACGGCGTCCACCTGACCGACTACGAGAAGCAGGAAATCGAGAAGTACAAGGAAATCTACTATCTCGGGCTGGATGCACGCAAAATCAACGCCAAACCGGGCGTCGGCGCGAACTCGGGCTTCGATGACGAAAACGGATGCTATCAGAAGGTAACGAAGGCGGCCTTTCCATCGTCCGTGCGGTATTAAAATCATCTTTTCGTGTGTTTTTTTTTTGTCGCACAGATTGTACACGACCACATCTGCTACCGGTATGAGATACTGGAGATCATCGGCAAGGGCAGCTTCGGGCAGGTGATCCGGGCGCTGGACCACAAAACCAAGCAGTACGTCGCGATCAAGATCATCCGGAACAAGAAGCGCTTCCACCATCAGGCCCTCGTCGAAGTTCGGATACTGGACGAGCTGCGGAAGAAGGACGCCGACGGAAGCCACCACGTCATCCACATGCTCGACTACTTCTACTTCCGCAACCATCTCTGCATCACGTTCGAGCTTATGAGGTAAGGCGGGGTAGGTAAGGTAGGGGTTTTCTCCTGGGTCCCCTTGCCGGGCCGAACCATAAATCTTTCCACACCCGCCACCGCATGGTAAATGGCGTGCAATTTCGGCGAGCCGGGCTGCTATTAGTCGCAAACATGCACGGTTTCGCGGTTCCGCAAAGGTTGAATCGAAAGGTGGCCGAACTTTTCGCGAACAATCTCGGCGCACGCCCAAAGAACAATTGACCCTGGAGGGCACGAGCCAAGCGACTAAATGAACATGAGAACACGAGCACTGTGGTGCTGTTTTTTTTTATTTAATCCGCTTAGTATTGGCCCTTCCCGTCTCGCTTTCCGTGTGGGTTGGTAACTTTCGCATTCGTCTCCGGCCGTTGCCTCGACCCACACCTCCCCCTGCGAACCTGTCGATCATCGTAGGCAATGACTGTGTGTCGTGGCTACCGCCGTTTGCTTCGATTAGGTTTCCCTCCCGGTGCCGGTACCGAAACGGGTAATAGTGATGTGCGATATTGCCGATTTTATGCTCGCTTCCTTATTTCCCTGCTCGTTAAAGTTTCGTCCCCGCCGACGTACTGCTGCTTGTTACGCGCCCACCGAAGACATTACTTTACGTTTCGTGGGGGTGGGGGTGAAGTAATGTAAAAACATCGCACAATCGTGGGCTAAAAATAATCCCATTGCGAACCGAAAATAAATCCAATATATTTGCCCTTTACCTACCTTCCACCAAAAGCCGTGCGCGTGCCTTCGGAGGCTCGGTTTGGTTTTCGGTTCGGCTTTAGCGGATTGTTTTTCATTGATTCCCTTTTGGAAAGTGTTCCTTGCCGAAGCGAATGTTGCAGTAGCTTGCTTAAATGGTTCATTTCAACCATCCTACTAGCAATCCTCTTAAAAAAAGAAGCTTCCTACACGATTTGTACGGCTGCTCGGTGGGGGGAACAGATAGTGAAATGGCAACCACAACCAATTGGATCGCAACAAGAACCAAAACATACACCAAACCGCAACATGGCGCATCGACCGCTGTGGAGGGGAAGCCATCGCAAAAAAAAAGGCAAATGATTTTCGCCCGTTAACCCCGCGCCTTTTCCGATAGTTTGGCCGCGATAAGCTTGTTTGGCCGTTGTCGAAATGTTGTTTTAATTAAATCTTACCCCCTCCCGGTCCTCTCCGACCACCGACCTCACCGGTTGGGCGCTACATTTTGCGCGGAATGATGAATTGTGCTT
>JXWZ01001169.1:0-13103 GCA_000956215.1 Anopheles farauti No. 4 | reverse complement strand
CCACCCGCCTTATTGAAAACATATCATATAATGCATTGATTTGTTCGGTACAAATACTAGTTACTGTAAGAAACGTTTTGAGCATTTGTGTTTTAAATTATGTAATAATCTTTTACTATGTGTGAGAATGTCGGGATGTCACCAGCATATTTTAGGATCAACACTTTTCCATCAACAATCGATGAATGTATACGATTAAGAGGTTCCAAATTATATTATCTTTGGATGTGTAGTTTCCCATTAACAACTGATGAGTTATGATGGGATATATTTATTTATCATATTTATCTCGTCATCTTAGGTATTGGCCGATAACGGTTAAAAATTTAGAATATTCCGAACGAATTTATTTCTAATTGCCGCAAGCTTAATAAGTATTATGTTATTTTTGTGGGATTATAAATTATTTCGGAAGCATTCTAGTTCAATTTACGTGCTAATGATCTATTTATCTTTTTTTTTGTTTTATTTCTACAAGGATTCGTCAGCTTGGCACTTGCTGTTGAAGTTCACTTCGAAACTCCTGACAGTGGGTTCTTTTTGAAGCATTCTCCACGGCAAAGTGCGCTCGCATCAGTAGTAACGGCCGCAACGTCGAGCAATGGCAAGGTTCGATCGACAAACGGTGACTCCTTGCTTTCTGTGGATCGATTTACGGTAGTGCAAACCAGTCAGCCGGTGTCTGTACGAGCCAGCTATGGCCCATTTTCTACGAAACAAACCGTACCTGCGCGGTACATCGTACCCGACGTAGTAGAGAATGCTAATTTGGACGGAAACGCTTCGCAAAATACAACGGCAGCATTATTGGATCTACAGCAGCAATCAAATCTTCACCTGGACATATCGGCCCATGTCGTTCGAAGCAGTGTTGCTCGCGATTCCCCTGTGCTTCGCGTTTTGTTCCACGCTGGTGCCGACCCGGGCGGTCATTTACAGCGTCAAAAGATTTGTGTGCTATTGCACGCTTCCATGGGTAACAGGACACCACTTAAAGGCCGATGCATGCCGGAAGGTGAGGATGGTGTTTGTGTAGCCGAGGTAGTAATACCATCCAACTGGTGGCCACCGTTACCTCCCCCGGAAAGGGAGGGTCATACAGTTGGAACCCCACCGAAAAGCCCCCAGCGAGTTGTGCAAGTGTCTTATAGTGTATTCGAGCCGCCTTCCAGAAGTCCGGAACTGTGCGAGCCAAAGGTACAGATTCAACCGCTGACGCCATTCGCGAAGATTCCTCTTAGTCAATCACAGCTACCCTACAAAGAACTTCGCGCCGACGATACGCTGACAATGATGGTACCACAGCAGCCGTTGTATCCTCTCTCCAAGATACACGTTCCAGTTTTTCTGCATCCTGAAAAAGGGCAAAACATTGCTGTATTCATTGTAAGGTAAGTACTAAGCGAGGTTTTTAACCGTTTATAATGATTGGCATTTTGTGTTAGAGGAAGGCACCCAGTGTGACTTAAATGGAGTAAACTCGTTACATTTTATACTTTCATTATTAATCATTAATTAAAAAAAAATTCAGCGTTGACTGCAAAAAAATGTCAGTAAACATGTGAACAATTTATGGAAATCCGATATTTTCATTTGAAGCGTTCATTTCTCAAACGCTACAATAAAAGAGTGGTATTATTTAGTGATTTTTAGTTTTGCTGGTTTCCGATGTTTCGTTTTCGCTGCAAATGCCGTTTTATATTGTAAGTAATATAGTAAAGTAAATAGTAAATCTAGCGATGAACAATCGTTATGTTTTGGATTTCCATATTAAAAATAATACGTGTTGTATATTTCCTGCTAAATTGAGTCATCAATTGTGACAAGCCCAACTATTTTTTATACAAACATTTGTCATTAAAGAAGCCTATTATTGGGATGATTTTTTGGAGCGATTGAAGCGTTTAATAAAATACGTGTCGTATCGTATGTTTATTTTATCATTACAGAGCACGTGTGAAAGCAGGAATGCGTATCCTTGGTGCAATAGCATCATCGGACGAGTGGAACGTGTCGGTAGAAAAAGAAAACACAAAACACACTGTGGCTCGTGTTACCGCTTTTCGAAAGGATCAAGATCCCGATAGTCCCGCCAGTTCTTTTCATGCGGACGGTGCATCTACGAGCAGTAGGTAAGAGACATTTGACATTCACGTACCTTGAACCTCTAACAAGCTCAGATCTTAACTGGTGTTTTCATTATATTTTCAGCGTTGTGGAAGTTTTTTCATGGTTGCTTGAAGTATCTAATGATACCAAGGAATATTGGGATGGGGGAAGAATCATCTGGTCTGTAAGCTATGTAAACGATGGTCCAAAAATTAAGGCAGATGCAACCACCGAAGCATCATTGATGGCAAGTAGCACTGGAATGCAAGAAGAAAGCAGAAAAAAGATAGTAGCTAAACTTGAAATACAGAAAGATGATATTCAAGCCGTACTGCCTATCGCAAAGGTATTGTTCAGAATAGTTTCTTTCCTCGGAAAAATCAAATACAAACATGTAATTTTTATTTCTCTTAGAATTGGGAGCTTATGAATACCGCAGTTCTCACTGGAAGACAAGTATCGCAGGCAATGAAAGTATTCATTGTATCGCAAGCGGGCAAGATGGCAGATGTTACCCTGCAAAGTTCATGTCAAACGGAAGATGAAAGTGTGATAAAGGTATAATTAGCATAAAAGATATAGTTAACATACTTTATAGAATTTACATATGTAAATGTATATTATACATATGTACATATGTAAATGTATAATAATATGCTCTTGCCCATCGATTTTATGTACATAGTAGGTCCTCATACAATACATTATTTCAATCATTCTTTTATCCAATTAATTTATCTTTATCAGGTATCTTCATCATGTAGCTCTGTGTATGTTGATGGTTCAGAAGTTCGAGGATCGTCAAACGCGTCCATCTTGGTGAAATATGGAACGTATGCGGGGTTGGCTCGATTTACCGTGTGGATGCCAGAATTTCCACTCGAAGTATCTGTTACTGACTTTCGTTTGTCCCAGATAAAAGGATGGAAAATACCTGAGGATCATAACAGGTACGGGGAATTTTGAAACTTTAACATATCAAAGCGATATTGATACTAGAGAATCGTTTTTCGTTGGTCATACATATATACAAACTTTTTTTTTTAATATTTTCAGTGCAAATGGTAAATCGAAGCGTAAAAAGCGTGCTTATGGGAACGGCGGTTTATGGGGCCACCATGGTGATGATTTTATCAATGGGGTATCCTCAGAACGAGGTATGTGTCGGGCTAGATACCAACAAAGCCCCGTGGAAGTATATGCTAGATTCGTAGCAGTGGACCAAGATTCGGGACGTGTCAGCTATTTAATCTCACGCCGGACGGGCCTTCGGGTGACTGACTTGGTACAGTCGTTACTACGTGTTGCAGATCCGAAAATTGCCACGTTAAGAGGACGGACTTTGCAAGGACGGGCTATGGGACGTACAGATGTTCAGGTAAGCTATAACTTGTTACAGTGTAGTTGTAAATACATTAAATTCGCAACATATTCCTCTTTTACAGGTTCTTTCTCCTATTAATGGAAGGGTCATAGGTGCTCGCGAAGTGCGAGTAGGTAGTGACAAAGTTACCATAACGCGTTTGGTGGTCAAGGTTGTTTCAGGCTTACAACTATCCATATCCAGCGATGGTTCGATAGATAATGGTTACATAGCCGAAACATCGGTCACTCGTAAGCTAACAGCGCAGTATCAAGAAGGACTGCTTGATATCGACTTGGAATTTTCAGACGGCTCTAGAACCCCGTTAAGGTCAGCAGAACATTTAATATTAATTTATCGTATACACACGTTTTGCCAATATACACACGTTTTGCAAAGGAAAAGAATCACTCTTTGCTAATAACATTCAAATTTTTTCTAATATAGGGATATTTCGGTTGATGATTACTTCCTGCTGGTCGAAAGTCTCGATACCGAAGTAGTTGCCTTCGCGCCTATGCTAGCATCGCACCATCCGCGAGTGATTGCAGTTGGTGAGGGTAATGGGGAATTGTTACGTGTTACTTTACTTCTCTCGGAGGAATGTCGCCTTCGTCGAAATATGCCAGTTTCGAAACAGGTAATACCTAAAACAATTGTTCCGACAGTGCGATGCATGCTTACGTATGATTAAATTTATAGGGAATGAAAACATCCGTTGGTCCCTTGGTCAGTGCTCTTGCATCGGTGCAAGTTGATTTCAGTTCTTCAGATATGAACTCGAGGCCAGATACTTTGCAGAATGATGGTGCTGTTGGACGTGATCGAAGCAAATCAGGAAGAGAATTGAACGATTTGGAAGATATACTCGTAGGTATCCCATTAAAGGATGACACAGGCCATGAAACAGCAGCTGTTGTGCATTCATCAAGACAACATCATCGTGGAAGTACGAACGGAGGCATTATCAGCGGTAACAATGGTGTGGTTGGAGTGTTCTCGTCAAACAAAAGCATGGTACACGGCGATGCATCGACACTCGAAGTAGGCATGTACATCGTACTGACGGCCTTTTGCTTGGCTATTGCCATATTTGTGGTGTCATGCATTGTATATGCCTCAAAATATCGACCGGTCACGATTGATGCTAACGGGGATGCCAGTGTCCGCGATGGGCTGGGCAATGCTAGCGTGTTTGATGGTGGAAAAGGGAATGAAACTTGTGCTACTAATGCTCATGATTGGGTTTGGTTAGGCCGAGCAACAGTAGATCGTTCAAACACGGACAGCATTATAGAAGTTGGTGCAAATTACAAAGGTAAAGAGCGTTATGGAAATTGTCACATAATTACAGCATTTGATTAAATGATGAAATTTTACTTTTTTTTACAGATTCGCGAATGCACATAATCAGTAATCCAATGAACTCAAAATATGCCGAAATGGACGAACGAGCTGTTCAGATCAATAGTTTCGATAATCCTAATCATGTTCAACTGCCATCGTCCTTATCTGTACCTTTTCAAAATAATCGAGCGAACGAAGAATCAATGACACCTATGAAACCATCATGCACGTATAAAAAACGTGACCGTCACAATCGTACGATAATGTAAGTTGTAAATTTTAGTCAAACAGGGAAACAAATTAACATTTTTGTGTACATGTTTATGTTTCTAGTGAAGAACCGTTACCGCTTCCGCAGCGTAGTGTCGCAACAACAGTTGTTGATCGCATTGAATACCGTCCACCTGTGCCACCACATCGAAATGTAGGTGTAACTGTTCATGTCTCGAACAAGGTAAGTTAACCAACAAGGTTTCAGCATCGGGGAAATGTTATGATGTATTCCGAATTATTTATTTTCGCATTTACTATTTTGTAGCTACCCATTGAAGCTGTGGTTCCTCCTTTCAAAGCACCAAAACGCTCAGTATCAAATCATCGCCCTACGAGGAACAGCAACGGCATGCTGCTCAACAATACTGGTTGTTCAGCCACAAACCCTGCATTTATTGTACATGCTCAGAATGCTTCCATAGTACCGCAACGTAACATAAATCATACTCAACAACAAATAAATGCAGCTTTGTTTAGCAACGGTACCTCGACGGCAATCCAAGGAAAACAATTTGAATCAGCACAAGCAATTGCGGCAAGAAGATCTGTAACTAATAGATCCCCTCATTCGTTCGAAAATATGGGTTTCTCGATTGTGCCACCATCAACCACCGAGAACTATAAAAACGAGATTAGAACACAGGAACAGTATCGCCCACCAAAAGAATTACACATGGCCGAACGCTTAGTTGAGCAACAAAATGGGCAACAGACGGCATTTAAGTTTGATACTATTAATCAACACCATAAATACCACCAGCCATTCGAATGTCCGAGACCATCAACGTCGTCTTCGGAAGAAGCAGTTCCAAGCGCCGGCAACAGAAAGAGCGTTAGCTATAATCAAAAGGATTATAAACAGCAACAACAACAACAACCGACAGAAAGTATGCACGATGATCCGTGTAACACCGTTATCACCGAACACACAAACGATGACAGCAGTCAAGTGAACTGTTCAGCTTCCTCTGATGACGACGGTGGTTTCAAACCATCTTTTGAACCGCTCTCCCGAAATAACAATGCTAGCATGGAAATTCCTACTCCGGCCTATCTTGCGTCTCAGTTGGCGGCGACGAGGAAATCGAACAAAAAGACAACGGTGGTAGGAAATCCTATGTTTTCAACCACCCCAGACAGTGAGTTAGGACCGGGAGAAAGCCTTGGGTTGGATGATCTGGACATGGATTACGAACAAATCATGCATTATTTCGACAATTTAAAGGTATGCGCTTTAATGAAAAGTCATCCATTTGATGAAATTGTTTAATTATCGGTTTTCTTTATCGATTTTCAGGAGTCGAACGCCTGAGTGCAGGAGATCATTGCAAAGATTCGCGAAATTTTGGCCACGTTTCAGCAACAATATAGAAATGTGGCAAAGTCACCGCTAGCCAGTCCATCATGCATCCCGAGCATAAAAGATCCTAACTTTGAACAATTTTTTGAACATTTGAGTGAATCTTACGCATAAAGGAAAATGCAAATGCTTCGTTATACCGCGCCAACGCTACATCTGCCTCATATTGTTGCAAAAAAAAATCATAGCAATCTTTACCGGTGATTATAATGATACCGTGAAATTACAAAACGTCCGTACAAAGTGACCACAATCAGTGATTGTGAACCATCGTGCTTAGAAATATTTTGAAAAGGGTTATTTATTATTGGGTGCCATATCGCCTAGCAAAGCTTAGTGTAATAGCATTTATTATCTTCATACATACCAGTGCCCAAGCGTGCTAGAAGCCATGGGGATGAACATCGTATATTTTGTAATTATTTGGAATCTCCATAACAGATGGTCCAGTCTCGCGATCTCATATTTATGTTAAGTTTATGCATAATTGTAGAAATATGCAAACTATCAGTTTTATAGAACTTTATTGTCAGTTTATATTACTGTGCCGTTTCTGAAGCTTTTGTTTGTATTAATTGATTTCAATTTTGCTATTGCGAAACCGTTCTTTTTTTTTACTGATGGTTTTTGCGCTTTACGCTAATTGGAAGGATTTCTATTCGACGAGCGGATCTACAAAATGTGCGAAATTGCAGTGATCAAAAAACGATGATGCGCTAATGAATATATTAGCAAATGCGAAAAGAGATGTGGAAATCAATAGAATAAATATACAAAATTATAACACAATATTGCACCTGATGTCATGTGAGCTTACAAAGCAAAATTCACTAATTCAATTGGAATTACATACACTATTTAAACTCAATCCAGTAAGACATCAAACGTATACCTTGGACGCTGTATGTACGATTGCTATATCAGCAGCGTCAAGTATACAATTAAAAAATTAATGTGACTCTGCATAACTAATGCGTGCAGTATGCAGTATGCTTTAACCTTGTACAAATGTAATGCATGAAAGTGTGTTTATTGGTCTGCTAAAAAAGACGAAAGTCACATGCACTCAGCCACAGTAAAACCAAATGTAAATGTAACAATATTAAAATAAGGGATAATCTGCAGTTTTGATTATTTTCCAGTATGACAAGAGGTGCACATATTATGTTCATAGTCCATGTTTTCCATATATTTTTACCAGCTTCAAATGCAGTTGATGATATTGAAGCCAACGGTAATATAGCGTTTTATAAACGATGTTTTTTCTTACTTTAACGACAGCTGTAATATGATATATTTGAATTCGTGGGAAAGTGTGTGGTGGCCATTGTAGTTTACCAGACACGACATTTTTATTGCACATATATACTCTAGTCAATACAAGGAGTTATACAAAAAAAGGAATAATGTAGAAAAGATGTTCCAGGAGTATGTCATGATAAAACAATAATCGTGCTATTTCAAGAAAACGGGGATAAGTACACTATGCTATTTATGTATATATATATAACAATATTTAAGTGATGATACATGTATATATAAATATATATATATATAAATGCTTGTTTCTTAATTTGGTAAAATCATCATTAGTAAAACAGTGTGGGATCGGCTTTAAAATGATTCACATAACATTGTTTGGACGTATTTTGAGTAGATCTGCAAAAAAGAACTGCTTTTTGGATGCTACATATTTTTTCAGAGCACAAGTGGTGGTTGAAATAATTACGGCTGGGAGAAAACAAAAATGCTGTTATTGCGAATGAAATCACAAGGTTAGAAATGTAAGCTGACGCGTAGACAAAACGTATTACTTTTGGTTATCAAATGGAACTAGCATTCCGCACATTGTTAGTTATTGCAACCGCTATTTTATGTACTTACACATTTTTACACGTCTATGTACCATCCCTGCGCGCTGATATTTGAACTTCAATAGTAAACGTGTAACAATTAATGATAAAAGAACACCATATACTCACGCGAGGCTTTGAAAATAGATTTCGATAAACAATCGCTATTGTCTGTTAGTCACAGTAATTATTTAAGCCCTTTTTTCATTGGTTTTAATATTATTATTGATGCTCAATAATAACAAACAAAACTGAATACAAGACATAACAAGTAAGAGTTTTATAAAATCTGCTCTAAAAACTTCGCAATTAAAGTGTAATATCTTCTGCAAGAAAGTCAAACCTTTATACCAAAAATTAGCTCTATAATACTCATAAGCCTTTCACTGATTTTAGTGCGATGTTCAACTATGGCAAAGGCAATAAGTTCTAACCTCAATGAAAGAAAATCTTCAGGATTTATTTGGAAAACATTGATTGATACTCTGTTTCTGCTATTGTGCATAAACAATTCTAAACTAATAGCATGACAAAAGCATTTTGGATGAAAAACAACACAATGAAACGATATGATTGATTGATAGTACGCTGTACTTCATCTATTGAACGAGCCGAACCGTGGCTCTAGCTAATGGCCATAACTATAAGTGTCAAAACAATATCGAAGTACATTTGAAACAAGCACTGTGTGCGACAAGCTTTCTAGTGAAAACTTGTCGCAATGCAACGCGATGCAACGGACTACAGAGTGTGTAGACTATCTTTCGAATATTAGCTGATATTAACTGTACGTGTGAATTGTGTTTATGGTCAAGCGTGTGGTTTGTTTTATTTTGATCTTTGGAAATATAGTCACTAATTATTAAAAGGTCACATTTTTCCAGCATATCATTATATAAACTAACCACAGCTCGAGAATGTTATAGAACCAAATACAAAATAAGTGTTGCTTGGTATCCAGAGAACAACCGATTAGCCATTTTCTGTTACTTTTGAATGCATAAGTTCTATTTGATTGTTTTACATTCCCAACAGTGTTGAATCAGTTATAAAATGATTTATTTTTTTGTTATCTCCACTTTTGACGATATTATATTTGTAGTGTACAAAACCATGTAAGGAGCATTCGTTTTAAAGCAAAATAATCTCTATTGTACACTGGTGTCATTTGTATAATGAAAGATATAATGAATTTTATCAATTGTTTTGTTGATTCGTTTTACACATTAAAACCGCTTAACATCATTTACAAGCAGTAGTAGTATTGTATTGGATGGGCATCAGTCTATCAGAATACCAGAAACCGTCATTAAGGCAAATCCAATATTTCAGAGTATATAAACCAGCTTTGCTAACAACACAACAATCAATTATTATCGTGTACTTCAGCTACTGGGCAAATTTCGTACGGTTTGTTTCGATTGATTTCTTCTACTCTACTATAAAACGCGAAAATTTGTAACTGATGTATCAGATGTTTAAAACCTGCTGAAATGTACAGTATTTACGAATGAGCTTGAATATACACGTAAAACGCGCGACACATATAATACACAGGATGAAGATAGTTGAATATAAATTCCACGGCACATATTACAGTAACTTGTAATTATCGTATAACACAATTGCCATACCGCTTCGTTCATACGGAACGAATCTCTGTTTACCGAAAACCAGAGGTAAATCGTTTCATTACAAAAATGTGTGCATAAGTTTAGGTATACTGGCAGACTTTAGACATACTTTTATACCAATGGAAAACATGTTTACTGCGTATCTGAGTTAGTTATATTTTATTGAATCGAACATGTCAGCGTTTACCACATATTGTTATTGCTGAAAGAAATAATCGTCGGAAAATTATTAGCAATAGCTGATATATAACAGATATATGCTTAACATAAGCGCGGATAAAAGAATGCTATGATGAAGGTATCAAATGAATGGTAATAGAAACAAACAACACATATTTCCATCATTATATACGCATGAAATACAGTTTGAAGTGCTTAATACTAAATTGAATGTGCGTTTATGTTTACCATAGTGCATGCCATGAAAAGCTCAACTGTTACAAGCCACTTAAATAACATCCCAAACACCCATTATTCATGCATATACTCATACTCATAGTAAGAGCATCATAAGGCAGCAACCGAATCACAACAAAATAGGAGCAGTAACAAATAAAATCATTACAATGGTAAAATTTAGTTATGTAATAAATATATGGAATGCTATGTTTCACTCCGAAAAATATACACGAATTCTGAACTCTATAATGTTTTGTGTTTTAATGAAAGTTGACTTCGGCTTCTCCGCACACTGTGTCTCACTATCTCGGAAAAGTATTTCTATTGAATTCTATTGAATGTATTGTAGTGACTGTTGACGATTTGTTAGCTTGCTCCCAAAATGAAAATGCAACCATTGAGATTTGAATCGAATGTAATTGGTACATTATATGTTGAGTATGCCAGTATGTACTAGTGTTTTTCTATAGAAACTGAAACGGGACTATGTTCGTTACGATTTTTTCTTCTTCTACACGTTATGCAGACCATTCCTGGACACTCGTAAACTTTTAGGATGCTTATTCATCAGCGATTGTGTGCTCGATGTTTGAGCATATCCCAACAAGCTCGCTGAGCTATTCCGTGCATTGACACGAACGCTGAAATAGCTTACGAACACGAATGTAAAGGGACACTACTTCATCATCTTCGTTACATGTCTTAGTTACCGTAATCTTCTGGTATTCGCGACCGCCATGTGTCGTCAGAGCTGGTTACTACCTTGATATCAGTGCCGTCAACTGTCATCTCGGTACCGCAGGTTTCCGCTGTGCCCGCTGTGTCCCAGGTAGGTAAGTACAACATATTCGCCTTGCTTAAGACTCAGTAAGGTGGAACGTATCCTACAGGATGTTCGTCACTCGCACCTTGCACTGCACGCCAACCATCGTAGCCATGAGCACTCGTACCGTTGCACGATGTGCGTCGATCCGATCGGTGGTGTTGAAGATGGCCTTGAAATTGCACGAAAAAAAAACATCATGTACACGGGTCCTGCTGAACATAATTTGGGACATAATCTTGCTCGGAATCTAGTGCAATTCAGGCTGTCGGTCCTTTTTGTAGACTGAGTTAAAAATACTCAGTTAAAAACACTTCCACTACTCTACTTCTAAACGTTAACATAAATGACAGGCCGGTTGTTGAACAATAGTATATTTCACTACCCCATTACTAAATCAGTTACTTCCGCTGCTAAATCTTCCGGCACATAGATGACAAGTGACCAATTTTGACGATTATTTATAAAATTCTACATTTATGGAACATGGATATTATATGTAACGACTGCAGAGGCATTTGTGTTTTGGATGGTTCATTTCTGAAAGCTGCTACCAGGGCCTGGTTCTTATTTTCCACTTCCTCGTTCATCATTCCTCATTAATCGTTCTATAATCTATAATCATTCCTCGTTCAAATAAATGTTACTCTAAAAGCATCCTGATACATAGTAATACATATCCTAGAAGCAAAGCTCGGAGAGGTGCGTCTTTGACCATTTTTTTTATTTCAACAGTATTTACGGCTGTATGTAGCTGTATTGTCAGTGCCTACTTACACTGACAAACAATTTTAGTCTCAGGGCATTCTCTCCCTGTAATTGGCCTTATCCAGGGCCTACTCGGTACGTCTTTGACCATTTTCATATTTTTTTTTATATTCCCATGGCCACAATAAGTTGGTCCGACTTTCCAAAGCATACTTTTTCTTTCGGAAGACTCTTGCCTGCTGGTGTCAAACTCATTTGTTGGATTCCACGTTTTGAACTATGTCTTAGTTCAGCTAAGTCAATATGTATTTAGGGATTGGTCATAGCTAAATGGTTAACACTATCACATAGTCTTACAAATCAATTGCACTGTTAGCAGAACATTGCATTAATATAAGTAGTGTAGAGTGTGTAGAGTAGCGTTGTATAAGTATTTCCTCGTTTTACCAATCGTCGTGGAAGCGAACGGTTGATTCCTACGTCATATTATTCATTTAAAAGAGTCTACGTCATATTATTCATTTTATTTGTTGTATCCTATGGATAAGTATTATTTATAGTATCTCATGAAGCTCGTCCTATATGCGTAAGCCCTCTTTGCAAAGAACCTTGACCTTCCTTACCTTACTTTAAATGAAAAACATCACATAATTGACGATACTACAATTAAAATGACTTTAACCATTATTTTATGTATACATTAAAGCTTATGATTTATTTGGCATAGTTGTTATTTTATTGTATAATTAAAGACAGTATATCATTGATCAAATCCTCAAAATTGTCAATGAAGAAATTGATATAGTTTGAAATCGGTTTTAAGCAACATAAATATACGAAGATCACATCATTGATCAATATTCAGACGTTGATTAAAATTGACAAAATTTGAGATCGTTCGCATGGTCAGATGTGTAAATGCGTTATTGTTTAATGTTTTAACAACATAAATTGTGTACTAGTACGACTTCTCGAACAAAATTCGTGCTCTTCTTAACCTAACAGTACTGCGTTCGAGGAAATTGTTGAGTTTTGGACCCACAGTCAATGATGTTTAACGCAAGTTTAATCTGTATTAACATTTTACTTATATAGAAAATAAAAATATAACTTGGATATATTATATACTTCACATAGAAAATTACCACTATTTTAACGTCAAAACGGCTAATAAAAAAAAAAATCTTTAATTCAAGGTACAGCAGTAAACATACAACATGTCTATTTGAAAAGA
>JXWZ01001168.1:0-10073 GCA_000956215.1 Anopheles farauti No. 4 | reverse complement strand
CTCGGTAGCCTGAAATTTGCGAACCCGATCAGGGAAAGATGGCAACCGGTAGAAAGAAAAGGTTTGTTGTGAAAACTGTGAAAGCATCGCGAAAGAAAAGGGCACCGGGTGATGATGCTCTCCATCATGGACCAAGTTCCCATGGATGAATGATGTTCTATGGGTCCTACTTATTGGTGCAACTTTTTAAAATACTTTCTAAGTGACTGAGTGAATATTCAAAAAACGAATCTAATTGGATATAGGTATAGCGGTCAGTTAATTAAATTTAATGTTTTAAATTGGATAGGAACATTAAAGTGAAACAACACACCAACTCAGATTCCCATGTAGCTTTTCACGTCCCTATTTTCGTTCCAAAAATTAGCATTCGCAGACGTTCACCGAATATAATGTTCGCAAGAACGCAATTACAGCTATATTTCACGGCCAATAAAAACGATCCCATACATCACACGAATCACCGAGAAAGTTCCGTGCATTGAACTCGATATGTTTCCGGAGAACACCACAACAGTGGGACGACAACATCCGAGCCTACAACGAGCTAAGCACGTCTGCTAAACTTTGAAGTACTACTGCCCGAGCTGCGAGCCGAAGTGCAATGAACTTCCGACTGACGTACGTCACCGCACGCGAAACACGCGAACGAGCAGCGGCGGGCAGAAAGTGCTGTGCAAAGTTTGAGACAAAAAGACGCTTTCCCAGGACTGTTTCGCTCAAAGCGGCCAAAATTAGACCGATTATTTTGCGCTGGAAAGATCGATTGCTTTTTATTGCGAGCTACGCGAAATTCGCATTCAAATATTTCATCTAATCGGTTGCGGCTGCTAACGGACACAAAGCACACAGACACACGCACGCATGCTCGCAATAATCGTCCGGAAAGGGGAGGAGGAAGCTATCGAATTAGGAACGACCGAAGAAGCGCGAACAAAACGGGAAAATTCCACAGCCCGGTTGGTTTCCCACCGGCCGAGGCAAGGGAATGGAGAAAAAAAGCGCCGCCACGGTACAGCCGAAGAAGACCGACCAACAAAACCCTCCGGCGAGAGTTTCATCAGCGAACACAACGGCGTTACCCGTGAAGAAAGATTTCTAACCTCCGCGCCCCGCCCTCACGGGATGTTTTATTCTTATTACGTACAATTTTATTTTATTTACCTTATACCTCGATTGGCGCGGATTGTACCAACCCGGCACAATACTCGCCAAAGCGTGAAGCGAATCGTGCCGGGCGAAAAGAATGAAAAACGTTCCCTTCCTTCCTGCAGCGTGAGCATGGACAAAAAGGTAGGAAGAACTCTGATCCGCAGACGAAAGGAAACGGCGAGAAAACGAAGCGTCCATCGTGGGGGGTGGGGGGGAGAGGAAATTGCACGCAGAAGACGTGAAAATTTTCGGCTATCATTTCGATTCGATCGATTTCACCGCCGATTCTCACGCCTTTCGCAACGTGGCGAACCGTGGTGGAAGATCGATTACATTGACCTTTCGTAGCTGTCACCACCAGCGAACGGTTCTCCAGGAAAGCGTTCGAATCGCTCCTTTTCGGTGCAATAGTTTGCCAATTTAGGAAGCTTAGATAGAAGAATTTACAAAAAATATAGTCATGTTGACCTTTACGTTCATTTAATTTATGTGTGATTTGTGATAACCAATATCATATCTTTTGTAAAAATATAAATCTTGGGTTCGTCGCTTTTTGTTGACACAAATCTTTTGATTATAAATCTGTATTCAAATGCATTTTCACGCACAGTTGTTCATTAATGTTATAAAAATGTGCAATATTAGGAATGTTGTAAAAAGTATTCACGTTAAGATTATATTGAGCAAAATGATCACATATTTCAAAATTAATCACATTAAAGCATATGAACGAAAATTTGTAACATTGTAACATTTTTTTTTAATATATTTTTGTTTGATTTCATAAAATTCTAAAAGACTAATATTTGCACAGAATTTGTTATAAGAAAATTGGAAAAATACATATCTTTCTAAAACATGTACAAATTGAATAATCCCACTAGCATGTTTGACACAAGTAAAAAAGACAAAATCTCACACACTGGTACGGTCACGTTGCGCAACAGCAACGAAAAATCAAATCACCCGAATAAACGAAAGTTTTACACCCGCTTGCATTCAGCACCGTTACAGCACGTAGCAATAATAGCTCCGAAGACAAACGAAAAAAAAAACCATTCCACAAACAGGTGGACGTCCCGCGAGCGGTTCAAAGTGCATTTTCTAAGTCCATTCCACGTGTCGGCCGGCCGTCCGGAGCGACCGCTCGTCTCCCTTAATCGATCGATCACCAAACACGACCACGACGCCGGCACAGCCGGACGGAATTCCTTCGCGCAGACCTTTCCCTTACCCCAACCCGACCGAGCAACACAACCTAGTGCTGTAACACTTCCGACTGTTGGTGTGCTCCGGTGCATCACCACACGATGATTACAGCAATGAAAGCACCACCGCAATGATGATTGATTTCCACCCGCCGCTAAGCCACACTGCCTCGTGCGCCAGGAGGGGAAAAAATGTTAACTGGCCAAAGTTCAAACATTCGGTGATTCACGACGCAGTCTGCCTGTTGTTTGAAGAATCTTGCAACGGTCCCGTGCGCTAAATACCATCATTTTCCAGCGACTTTCCCAAACGCTTCATGGTTCGTCCCCCGTGCGTCTCTCCCGCTCTTTCTTCCACATGTGTGTGTGTGTGTGAGTGTGTTTGCATTTCGAGCTCGCTATGATGCATGCATGTGTGCAAGTGGCGTTGATTATGATGATTTGTTCAGCGATCGCGCGCGATTACAGCGGAAAGGAAGGCAGAGAGTGAGAGAGTGTGTTGAGGGGAAACGGCCGGGCGACCTCGGATAAAGAGTGATTGATGTGAGGCCACACGGCGTACGGGATATGCACGGAACGTTCCACAACCGCACCAGTAATGCGCTTTTAGCGCGGCAATTAATGGGCCTACAAAAGAAATGGAAACCCTCTTTCTTTCGTTCCCCACGACCGAGGGCTTAAACCGCTCGGAACCATTCCCACCAACGAAGCGATGATGCTGTGTGCGATGATGTTTACGTCTTGCAGCAACCAAAATCTTTCTCAGCTCAACCGAAAGAAAGTAAATGTTATCACCGGTGGAGAGGAGAGGAAAAAAGGGATTAAAACTCCAAAAGCTCAACGAATGTATGGCTCATTTACTATCGGCGCCCGTATGCGTATGAGCGTGAGAAAAATGGGAAAAATGTCATCGTTCCCGTTGTGTGTGTGTGTGTACATCGGCCACACACCGAACACCCAAGAAAACAATATCTCGCAGGCAGCGATGCCATAAAATAAATCCACGACGAAAACGGTTTTTCCGATCCGGAACGATAACGTGTGGCGAATGATCACACGAACGAACGACTTCGGAGGAAGCTTGTTTCGATAAAGCACACATGCCACACGGAATTATGTTACACAACCCATAGCCACGCTGCTGAACGAATTAAACAAAATTCATACGACACAAAGCAACACGCGGGAGCGGAACGAGACAATCTTTTTCAACACCTCCGTCACTTCAAATCATCGTTTTATTTTCACCCTTTTGCTACTATCGGCCAAGCCAACCATTTGCTTAACCGCGCCTCATCTCGTGCCATCATTTTGACTTATGCTTCATATTCCCACTTTTCTCTCATCGTCTGCTTCACTTAGCGCATCGGTGGTCCTGCATCTATTTTGCCTCATTTTCGATCAATCACGCCGTTTTCGCCGTGTGAAGCAAACATAATTACATTTTGGGACGCAGCCCTTTCGCATGTCATAACAGATTTCGGGTGTCCCTTCTGGGTGTTGCGTCAGCGCGTACCTCTCGTTAGCATCGTACATACACAGCGCGGCGCGGTTATAGAAGGGCTCCTTCGGATTTAACGAGACATGATGTTTCGATGATGGGTGTCTTTATTTCAGTTACGAGCAGGCTTTTAGACATCAGGGAAATGGGATTTTGAAGGATGTCTAGCGAAACAGGCTTTGTTATACAATTGCTTACCTCAGTTAGGATGGTGGGATTTTTATGTGACTATTGAAAATATCTATTCTCTCATAAAGTTATTTTTGAAATAAAAAATAAAAAATAGATAAACAATTGTTATTAAAAAAAATGAAATAAAAAAAAAGATTTTTGAAATAAAAATTAGTTAGGTAGGTATAAAACAATAACAATAAACGAGAAAATTGTTTTTCCAAAGCTATCGAAAGAGCATTTTTCATGTAAAATAAAAAAATGCTTGTGAAATAAAAACTCATTGTACCATAAACTCATCATTTTATGTTTAATGTAATCTAAAAAAAATACACAGTGGTTGAAATAAAGTTCTGAAGCAACGAAGATCCAAGCAACCACCAATCTTCTTTTGTGAAATAAGAAAAAAAACCATGAGCAATATCTTTACCTTAATTGAGAATTGTTCTCAAACTAACATGAAACCGCGCTGAATATTTTATGGAAGATGCGAAGAGAAAACCTGCTCGCGCTCATAAATGTTCTGAATCTAGGGTACATCAGTCTACCCTTTCAGCACAATCGCAATCGATGATTACAATGCAATTACCGAAATAACACCTCTTCTTTTCACAGACAGCCTGACGCCCACCCGTTCGCCCCTCCCAAGAGCCGCGGAAACAATCACAAATCGAACGAACCCAGTGACCTAAATATTCGCTGAGCCGGCAGCTTGACTTTGGGCGTACCGAATAATCACCGCAAGCACCGCAAACAACCGCTCCAATCCCGAGCCTGCCCCGGCACGCAATGAGCAGACGGCACGAAAAACAAACAGAAAGAAGATGGACTAATCTTTTATGCTCGCTTGTCGATCGGATCGCCGTGTGTAAGCGCCGAAAGCTGTACCGAAAAGGGAGTACAGCAGCGGGTGAGATGCCTCCCGGAGGGAATTTATGCAGGGTTCGGTACCGGGCACACGCACACGAAACGAGATAAGAAAAACAACGCCCGCACTGGCCGGGAGAAGAACCTGGATGGGGGTTGGTAGTAAAACGGCAATTACCATCATTGCTCCATTTGGCGCGAAACGGGATCGAGGGATAATCCCAACCGCATGTTTTTTTTTGTTTTTTTTTTATATGTTCGCGTAGCCGCCGCCCGATCGGTTCGGATTATTTTACCCATTTTATCCGTTGAAAACAACTAAAGCCCCACTAAACCCACCAAATGAGTCCAGTGCGGCCTCTTTTTCGCTGTTTGTTTTCGCGCCAAACCGCGTGGTAAACAATTCAAATTGAAATTAATCTTGCCCACGCCCGATTGCCGAACGTAACGCTGGCACTGACGAGTATGTTTTGCTTCTTCGATTCGGAATGGCATTAATTAGAAGAAAGTATCGCACAAAGAAAATTCTCTTGAAAAAATAATACTACTTCACCTGATATTGATCTTGCTCGCAAACGCTAAGTGACTATATCCGACTCAGATGTCAACCGGAACCGATCGCAAAACGCATTCCTGTCGCCTGTTGAAAAGAATTTCACTATTTCACCTCAACTAATATCGTTTCTTTTTACGCGATCGCCACGGTGGCCCTCCTCCCATTAGTTCCGAGCAAAAATGGCCGGCGGTACTTCAAGCAACCGGAAGGAAAAAGGGGTTAAAATAGCGAGCTCTATTAGTTGTCTTAATGTGGATAATTAGAGAAGGCACTGGCCGCCAAGGCACGAGTGAAGTATGCCGTACCACCACCACCACCGAGCGCCACAAACGAAGAAAAAGGCAATCACAGCGCGATCAGCCACACACAGGTGTAGAGGCTATAGCTGGCGGTAATTTGGAGCAAAGCGGAGATTCCACACTGGGCAACTGCAGCTGCACACGTGGCACGTTCGTAACACGCATGCGCACACAAGGAGCCCACGGATTTTCTTCTGTCATTCTCCCCCGCGGATCATAATCAACCTGACACCGTCGGCATTCACCTGTAGGCGCGACACTTTTGCGGCAGCAGCGTCTCGTTCACATCAATCAGTTGTGCACCGGAAATTAGGAAAAAAAAAACGGGCCGACCGTCTTAATGCACACGCGATACGCTCCTCACCGACCGTCCGTCTCCCTGGGGCAGACAGACCCCTTCGGTGTGCTGATCCGGGTTTTCTCACACGATCCGGGCGGAATGCGGATTGCATAGCCTTCAGGGGTATTTGCTCAGCGATTCCGTTCACCCATTCGGTCCCGAGTGTATTCCGCTCGGTCCATAGAAGCCAATGACTTCGCGCAGCAGCAAACCAACCACTCTAATCGTCCCCTCGAGTGCTTTCGAATGCGGTTCCCATCCGGCACCCCAGCCGTGAGAAGGTGGTGCTACCCCATCGTGTGAGTCCGGGCTGCAGGGCTAGATTTAATTTAATTCTCACACCGACCCCGGGGGGAAGCAGACGAAAGCAAAGCACGCACATGTGACTTCAGCCTTCGACATAACACCCCACACACACGTAATATCGGTTCGCATATGAGGGGGGCTCATAAAAACGGCCATTATGCAACCGAGAGCATTATTTGTGCAACCAAAGCTTCGGAAGCTGTCCCTTTTTTCGATATCATATAGCATTTTCGTTTGATATACAAAAAAATTATAAACATATTATCCCTGCACCGGCGGCACGACGTGGAGAAAATTTAATTCGAAAATGAAAGTAAATCCACTTCCGACGGCGGATAATGATTCCAAATTGTTTTCACTCTTGAGCGTTAAGAAAAAAAAACGAAGCGCATTTATACGTCATCTATGATCCCCAGCGGTTGAAGAAGAAGGAGAATAATTGTGCCGTGAATTTGTTATTATTTTCTATTTCCGGTGTGCGGAACGTCGTGTCGGATGCAGCTCGTGTCTCATGACGAAATTTTCATAAAATTACTCCCCGCGTGGCATGCCTTTCCTTCTCAAGCTCCACGCTACACACTGCTAATAAGATCGTATTGTTTACCGGGCGCAATTAACTCGTGACTGATGTGGGGAGCACGATTAATGTCGACGCATTGGATGATCGCGGGATGGATCTCGTTAGCTCTGGAGCCCTTCTCCTGCGATGCACGCACTTACATGCCGTCCAGCTTGCAGTCCACAAGTTTTCGTTGGCCGGTTTCAGACCGCGGTGGAATTTACTCTCATTTTCAAGCTATCAAATAAATTATCGAAAGTCGCTCCGTTGCGGGTGTTGTGTGCGGGTGCGTTGCAACCAGCAATCACCACAATTCGCAACAAAACCCGACGACATGCAGATGAAAAATGATCTTTTGATGAGCAGGAGTCGAGAAAGTTTGCAAACTGAGCGCTCCGGGCGGACGATGTCCGATAATGTCCGATCAGCTCGCCTACTGTAACGCTTTACGGCACCATTGTGGCCGATAAAGTTATCCGTCGTTAGATGGCAATTGTCGTAAGTTACCCGCACCAACCGCGGACTGTAATGATCATTACCGTTTACAATGCAAACTACGAATCACAGACGATCAGTCAATGAAAAGCTCAACCGCAGCCAACCGCGCAGCATGTCCGCAGCGAGGGAAAAGAACATCAACATCACGACTCGAGCGCTACGTTCGTAGCATAAATCAAGCATGGAACCACGCTAAACACTGCCGGCAGGGTTCTGAGATCTGCGCCGGTGCTGCGGCCGCGTTGGTTGGAGTTTCGAATTTCATCCGTCAGAGCGCGGGGAAGCTGAAGAATCGCAGCAATCGCAATAATCCAAACCGTAACCTTCACCAGGTCGCCGCTGGTAGGTAAGCTGTTGCCACAATGGGCCACTCGATCGGTAACGGTACTCACCTGCGAAATGAAACGGAAAAATAAAACATTCATTAGAATTGGCATTGGGTTTATAAATTTCACCGCGAATCAACGGGAGATACACCACAACCCACCCGCTTGGAGGAGAAAAGAAAAGGCTCGAACGTCTGTATTGCCACCACCTACAAACCCTGCGCAGACACCCGGAAGGGGACGATCGTGCGCCACAACAATGCCTGCAAGATCATAAATCTGCGCTGATAACTTGACCGCCCTAGATCACGGCGCGTATCGTGTCGAAAGTACGACCACCGACAATAGAGCAGGAAAAGGAAAGGAGGCATACACATTTCCTGGGTTCTGAATGGTTGTTTGGATGGAATAGGCACACATTTTATTATTTCGTTTCCCCCGGACTTATCTGACAGAAGGGAAAGCAGCGAAGGACATTTACCGTCATTTTATGCTTGGTTTATTCTTATTGATATGTACACTTGAATAATAAATTGAAATACAGTTCCATCGGTTTCCTAAATAATTGCTCAAAAATGCCCAAAGAACGCCTAAATGTATGCAATACTTTAAAGTAATTTCTCAAAAGAAGTTTGTAAGTCGATTCTATTTTAAAGCAATGAATTTGCACAATAAATGACCATTTACACTAAGCTTACAAAGTGACTTTCCACCTACATTTCATGTTAACATATCGCCCCGTTTTTTAGCCTCACCCTCGCTTACGTAACAAGCCTAAATTCGTTCAAGAAAAAACAAACTCCGGAATGTCTAACCTACTCTCACTTTGTTCTTTCCCACTCCCCCCCGACAAAGTAACCTCTGGGCGAAAACGGCATGTAACGCGAGCGAACGAAAGATCGTGTCTATACAAATTCGTTCAACAGCTGTTAACACAGTGGCTTAAAAGGGTAATTCGCGTCGTTTTACAGGAATGCGGCGGCGTGTGAGGTGCATGTTCGCTCAGTTCGTTATCATAAGCGAGTGAGAGCCACCTGCACCACTACACGCGGGGTTCGTTGTTTGGATTAACATGATTTCCCCACGGGCGTAAAGCAAACCGCGGCGGACACGCTCTTAATCCATCGCCTCCTTTGGTGCCTCTGATCACACAGCCCAACATTTCACTACGCGGGCATGGGGGCAAGCGGATTAGCAGCATGCCAGCTGCAGGGGCGCCAGGAGAGGGAGATGATTAAGAAATAATTTCAATACACTTCAGCGACCGACCGATCCGGTGTCTTTCAGGGGTCGCGTGTTTTTATGCACACAAAACCCGACGTTCCTGGAGTCTGCGGAGATCAAATTACCCAACCTTTCCCTTCACTGTGGAACACATTCTTTGTGCGCCATCTCGCCGTTAAGGTGTGTATACTGCGGCTGCCGTCCGGTTCGCGTTAAGCAGCGTTAAGAAGAGCAGCAGATCGTGCGCTGAACTTTTATCTCCCGGCTCCAGGACACCAGCCGCACAATTAGTGCACGATATAAATCTTTCCGAAACGTTATCCAAACGGGTGGAGAAAACCCGTGGACCATTGGGCCAGGAATATATCAATTTCCTTCGGTGTACTGACACCTCTGGAAAAGCCTTTCTCCCAACTGCACCAGCCAAGCGCGTTTGGCGATCGTTTTTTTTCACATCACGCGCCCCGATGATCAAGATGGCCCTATTTATAGTGCTCGAGATGTTCCATTATTTCTTGCTTGCAAATCGCAAAGCTGCTTTCGCTAATGTGCTAACGCCCGGACCAATTGAACCGTCAACGCTTGTGGCGGCGTGTGTATCGTATATTTTTAGAAAGCCAAACATTATCATCACCACATTGATTGGGCAGCGAAAGAAAATAAAGACCTGTTTTTACTAAATTCTTCCTTTCATCGCCGTTCACAGTCAAGTGGATCTCATAGTCGTAACCGAGAATTCAAGAGCGAGCGAAAGAATGAATGTGAGGGGAAGCCGAAAAAACGGGGTTACGCCACGCCGATTCGTTCCGGCGAGGTGAAACAGGGCTAATGGTAGTCAATGGTGGCTGGACTTGTATTGGCAAACGATGCTGCCGCCGCGAAAGTTTGCCAATAATTGGATGGCTCAATGGGAAAATGGTGCCAGGCGCGGCATAATCTGCTGCTGCGGGCGAAATCTACAAAGTAAGCAGCCGTGGTTTTGTTTACTTTGTTTATTGGAAAAGATGGATTTTTTTTTTCGGAAGAAAAAGTAAAATCTAAGGGGCTTTTTATGACGAAAAATTGA
>JXWZ01001167.1:0-24370 GCA_000956215.1 Anopheles farauti No. 4 | reverse complement strand
CTCTTTCTATATCACTCTCTCTAATCGGAAATACGTGAGTCCTGTGCTCCTGGGACGTGTTCGGCACCTACAGTGCTACCAACCGCACACAGTATAATGCTCAGTAATTGAAGTTCTGATTGTACCGAGTACTCGTACAATGTAATGTTCTACTCAAACACACACAGGACCGACAGCGAAACGGGGGAGGATTTGGTGGCTTACATTAAGATCACTGTTTTGAGCCAAAAAACGACACTCCTCATAAAGCCACATCCAGGACCGCACACCAGTACGCATTCGCTAAGCAACAAACAAAAAACGATTTCACATCTGGGGACGAAGAAGATATATTTCGCAGTGATGGTCTGGCAGCCCGGCAGCCAGTGGATCAAGTGTTTCGGTTCGTTTGGATACCAGTTTACTACAGTCGCTCTTCCACGGCGTTGCGGGCGTTTATAAACGTTCGCAGCATCCCGAACCAGTTGGATTCCATTCCTTCCGTCGTGATCGGTGACGATGACGACAACGACGACGACGACGACAACGACGGCGACGACGATGACCGCGACACGGCAACGAAGTTTGTTTTCGTCGTATCCACCATCTTGTCCTGCTAACTCCCCGGGCGAAGGAAGAGGCCCGAGTTGCCGTCCAAGTCCCTGGGGGGCTTGGTTTGTCGTCGAATCGCAAAAACTTGATTTGCGAAAAAACAAAAAAAATCAATAAAAAACAAAAGTCCATACACACACACACACACACCTACACACACTCACACACACACACACGTACATGAGATCGTGCCCCCTATACTCGAACATGCAGATATATCGAAAGATCCCAAATCCGCTCACCCTCCCACAACTTTCCCACCCCGCTACTAACCATCGGCAAGGGGGTAAACGACGACGAAGAAAAGAAGCTCAAGAAGAACTCACCGATGGAGACACCATTGGGAAAGGGGAAGATGACGGTGTGTGATGGTCCGATTCCAATCCCAGCCACTAAACAACAACAACAACAACAACCAAACACCAAACGAGCAGAACGAGTTTTGGAATCCACTGCGAATTAATAACTCCGGAACCTGAATTCCGACCTCTTCTCCCCACCGCCGGCCTGCCTCGGGGCTGGACTTTTCTAACCTCAAACTGTCGGTTCCTGGTTCCCACTCCGGCGGTTTCGACGAGGAAGGGTCGGGTTACGCAGGGGGTGTTTTTGTTTTTGCCCGGTGGTGCAACTTCAATGTCCTGGCCCCGCCGTAGAGAATGGAAGTTTTTACGTTTTCCATAACGACAGCGCATCGGTTCCGAACCGCCGACGAGGTTCCCGATTGTACTTTTGCCCTTATTCTTTCTCCGCAGCAGCAGTAAGAGCCGGTTGCTGACGTTATGTTCAAGTTTTATTGACATTCGCCTCGGATACAGGCATGATTCTCCTCGATCACGGCCGGGCCGTATGATTGCGTTGCTGAGGAAAGCGAGGGTGGATGAACTGGTCTCTGTCGGAAAGGTTTTTAAGCTAAGCGCACCCGATTTCGACTAGGATCACGAATTGCTTCATAGGATCGATTCGATACTGAGACGTTTTTTTGGATAAACCTTTTCCAGTGAGGAAACTTTCTCGAACATCTCTTAAAAGCGAATCATGGCGCGTAGAAGGTATCTCTGAAATCGATCGCTAATAACACGTCCTGTCGTCGTGCTAGTACCAACGCCGCGTGTGTGCGCTACGCAAGCCACGCGCCTGCGATGATCCTGTTCTTAATCGTATGCAAAATTCCAGAACTATGTCGTTCACCACAGTCGTCACCGGCGAAGTGAAAATACGGCGCAATTTGATGACGGGGTACGGGCTAAAGATTTTTGCGAAGGTGCATGCCTCGATGCCTTGGTTCACATCCCCGATGTACGCATCCCAGCCAACGAAAACACGCGCGACGTTTGTTTCTTTATAATCTATTTTTATTAAAACAACACCATGTTTTTTTTGTTTGTCCCACTGAACTGTGGAATTGATCGGGTCGAGGGGGGATCGGACACACCGGAATGATGGTATTCTTTTACAAACGCACACACATACGCACACACATCCTCGTACAATATTCGCCAGAACGTCTGCATATCCGGTGTGTCTCCATAAGAATCGCGAATCGCACCCCATGCCTTTTTCTTTTGTTTTGTTTGTTTTTTTTTTCATCGCTTTTCTTTATGTTAAAGTAATGTGGCAGTGAAGTGCAATCACATTATCACCTGCTTGTTTTTTTGCTGTTGATTTTCTTCTTTTTGTTGTTTCAGTTGTAGCAATGTCCTAGTTAGGAGGGGGAAGGAAAAATATTAACGTGTACGTTATCTAATAGTATAACATTTTCTTTCTTTCCATCTTTCTAATCTCTCTCGGCCCTTTCGCCATTCTCAGTTGCTCTCACTTCCGGTCTTCATTCAACGTGTTTTTGAATTGTTTTTTTTTCTTCTCTTATACTTTTTTTTGTTAGTTTCTTATACTCTTATAATCTATTCATCTGATTTATTGTTTTTTTTATCATCATTATCTTCATTGTCAAATTGTGGTAATGGTTAATTTTCTTAATTGTTTTCTTTGTTCATATTGTTTGCTTTCCGGGTTATTTCTTTTTGTATATTTTTCTTTGTTATACGTTTGCTTGTTGCTCATCATCCAGGTTTTTGTTCGTTATATTTGAGGCGTGCAGTACTAATCGGGGTATTTATTTAATCATTGGCCAAGTGCAGCACTGGACTTCAAATTTTGCTGCCTTAGAACGTATTCATGTTGGTTGGTAGTTCGTTCGGTACGTTGGACCTGTGGCGTCGATCGATCGATTCTAAACTATGCAAACCGTAGCCTTAACAAGCGTAAATTAAGTATTAGAAAGAATAAAACGAAAAAACTTATCGAAAAGAGCTCAATGTTCGAGCCTACTACACTATACCACTTCCACCACGGCCGAATGATGCCGTTGACGATTCGCGCACACGAGAGCAAACAACTTAAACTAAACCATCGTATCACTAGCACTCGTAAAAATGTGTTAAATGTATGGTTTTAAAACAAAATTGTAATTAAAATTGAAAATAATTTGCAGCACGCACTCCTGATACAAAATAAATGTTTGGTAGGGTCGATTGCTGGAATTTTGATTAAAACATATTGAGAACTGAACCGTCAACCACGCGGAGCACTGAAGAGGATGTGCGGTGGTAATACCGGCATTGATGGGTCTTGCTCTGTGAATTTGTTTAACAATAAAAGTATTGCAGATGCTATTGTACACAGGTGACGAATCATACGTATGTCGTGAAAACATAGATGATCGAAACGATCAATCGCGACGGTACCGCGCGTCACTAGATTGGGAAGGTGGAGGTCGGGGATTAATAAAGCCTGCCGTCATCATCGGCTGCCGAGTACGGCAAACTTCACGCGAATGTCTACAAAGAACGTAAGCAGAGCCGCGACAGCGTGCGCTGCACGTAGCGGGAAAGCGTAAATGGGGTGCCGCGGGTGCGCCGGCTCACGGTCTGGTTGTTGTTGGTGACGGCGATGCTGTTAGCACTGCAGCTTGCACAGCTGACCGTGGTAGTGAGATTGCTTCTCGAGCAGATCGCGATACTCGCCGTATGACATCTGACACTCCTGTGAGGTGTAGCGGGTTAGTTTGATCGAGCGGCGCGTTTCGGGCGTGATCTGCGCCCGGTAGCCGCCCTTCCGCAGCAGTGAGTCGATCGTCTGCGTTTGGTCCCAGCCTGTTTTCAAGAGAGAAGGTGTTGGAATCAAGTTTCTGTTAGCACTGGTTGCTACCTTCCCGAACGGTTTAGCGGAAAATCAAAGGGTTTAAATAATTTATGCGTTTTGCGAAAGGTCAAGATTTTTTTCAACTTCCACCGCGTTAACCGCAACGGCGAGGAGGTTATGCAAGAATTAAATGACCGTTTAAGCAAGGAAAATACTATCGTCCTAGTTGGATGGATATAGTCACGTTCAAGGTACTAGACAGATTTAAACCACAGCAACTGGCTGATTAAAAAACCTACAAACCCACCGTCCGAACGTACCTTGCTCGGTGGCCACCTGCGGCAGGTAGGTGGCGGTGCGCTTCGAGCCACGCTCGTTGTAGAACTCGATCCGGATGCCGTGCACGCCGAGCGTCCAGTCCAGGTAACCGCGGGCCTCCTCAAACCCCTGCAGAATCGACACCGAGACGGTCAGTCTTTGGATCTCATCACGGCTGATTGGTGAGAAACGGGAGTCTCTTAAAGCACTTGTTATTGCATACTCGCGAAGTCCTGTGGGCGGTAGGAAAGATGGCAAATGGTGAGATTATGGGTTGACGCAAGCACACAGACGCAACAGACCTGAATGTAAACGCATCGCACTGAAAGTGCCGATGCAGCCGCGCAGCCGCTTGTCCTTGCCAATTTTCCATGTCACGAACAGTGGACTAGAATAAGGGAGTTCGCGAAGCGAGTGAGTGAGAAAATGAGTTTGAAAACAAAAAAAGCGCGGTGCATGCCAATGCTTACTAGGGATCGTTGGTGAAGCACGGTGTGCGCGGTTCGTCGAGGTTGTGCAGCTCGCGATACAGCACCTCGAAGCAGTAGAAGCACATCTCCGGCATCGAACCGATCATCGATTGCTGGTGCGGATGCTGATGCGACGATGACAGATGGTTGCCGTGACCATTTATCACGTACCCGTTGTGGAACGGGCCGGACGAGGATGACGACGATGACGAGGACGACGAAGAGGACGACGAGGAGGACGATTCCTGCTGCCCATCGCCGTTGGTCGCGCAGCGCCCGTTAAAGTTGGCATGATTGTTCTGCGTACCGTCGCCGGCACTGGACGTCCCGTTGCAGGCGCGCCCGGTTGTGGCCGCCGACGCGCAGTACCCGTTCGAGGCGGCGTATGCCCCGTTCAGCTTCTGTTTCTTCGTGCCGCAGCAGTTGGACGACATGGTGGCTGATTGCGGTGTCGGCTGATTGACGGGTTCTGTGGTGTTTTCGGAGGTGGGAAAAGGTTGTGCTGTTTCAGTTGCGTCACCGAAAGTAGTTAGTTCCCAGCAGCGGGGTTTATTGTTGCCAGTTGAAGTTAGTGCAAATGTCTGGAATGGATGAAACGAGTAAAAAAAATTATTACAAATTTTGTAAGTTATTTTCGTTCGCTTCATTTGCTGGCTATTTTGGGCATCAACTGAAATACGGAAGATAATTCACCTATGTTACGGGTATTCATTGTTGTTTGCATCAAAGATTTAAGATTATAGATTGAATATTTAACCAAATATAATTAAAAAATTACAATTAAATACAGGTGGTAAAGCCATACACTATGTGCTAATTTCTAGTACTCATTTGGGCTAGTAATATTGTTCAAGAATAAATCATCTAACCTTTTGTTACGTTTATCGCATTCCAAACGGTCAACTGGTCGTAGCACTCACGTATTCGACGGTGAGCAGACGATTTCAGTTGGAAGTTCTGTCCAAAGAATTATCTAGCCGTCCCGGACCTACCTCCCGTACCAGCAACCCTACGCGTTCGGATCACAAGTCAGCTCGCAGTGAAGCGTTCGGCGGCGACCCACGGCAAAAAGAACTTCTTCTGCGACTCGTACGAGTGATTTGCGCTCGCGAGGTTGGTGGGTGGGTGCAGGGACGGTGCAGGGACGTGCTACCTTACTGTTTGTGCATCTTCTGATGGCGGGCGGGCGACAGTCCACACACGGACGCACTCAAACACACACACACGGGTCGGTCAACAGCTGCTGTCCTGCTGCATGAGGATCGAAGGCTGGTGAGGGTGTTTAGCTGGAATGGGACGAACATGAAGCAGTCAGCAAGGCACGAGAGTGAGAAAGAGCGATATAAATCTACATAGAGAGAAAGACGAACGATTCGAAGGGCACCCGAGGTGCGCCTGGACAAGCTGGGTGACCTTTTCGAACCATCGCACGACGATGGCCACCCGTTTGTGGTTCCAAAAACCAACAAGAAAACTTTCTTGCGCTACATTTTCTGCTCATTTCAGGCGACTAGCGAGCAAGCAAGAGGGAGAGAGTGCGAGAAAATATCTTCGAAGGAGGGTGAGCCCCATGTGAAGAAGTTTTCCGCATTTTCTTTCGCACACAAAAGCAGCAGCCTTAAGTTTTGTTGCACAAACTTACGCAGTGCGTTTCATGCGACCGTATGTGTGTGTCGAGTCTTGCACAACACTCACACGGACGCAGCGCACAGGCAACTATTGCTCCAAGCAAGAAAAGACTGGCACAAACACACATACAGTCACGGACAGTTTCACAACAGTAGTTTCGAATGCGCCACCACACAAGTAACCTGCTCGTGAGGTTTTTTTGTGTATGTGTTTGTGTACGGAAGCGTGAAAAGCGTGTGGTGGATGGTTGCTTGTACACTGTGTGACGTCACACCATCATCGCTCTATGAATCGAAACGAGCTGATTAGCATCTTCTACAATGTTTTTCTCCCAGTCCGTTTGCGCCAAGATGCACTTTTCCTATCGAACGAAAAGCACTCCATCTTGTTCGAATGTCGTAGGGATTCACTTTTCTTTGTTTCACTGATGGCGATGGTTTTTTTTCTTTTTTGGTCGAAGTTGTCCTTGCCACAGTAAGGTGGGTGATGCGTTCCAGTGCTCCACATCCCCTCCCAGGGAATGAAGCAACTGGGGACAAGGTGCTCTCTGGCTTTTTGCTCACCTTTCTGTTTTTTCACACTGTCTGGTGATTTTTGGCTGCCGTTTGCTTATGCTGCTGGGACGGCTGTGCGGTGGCTGCAAACCTCACGACGTCCGATGCTGCAAACGAATACCAACGTAATGCGGGAAGAAGGAACGTTTCATCTCCACGGGCCTGCCATAAACACGATAGTTCCGTCACGCTCGCACACACCGTTGTTATGGGTCGGTAGCAAAGCCTACTCGGGAACGCGTTCGGTGTGTGATCTCACAGCTGTTTTATGGGCCCAACGAACATTTTCCGTGATGAGGTTGACAGATCAGTGATAGTTAACGACACAGGAAACATCAGATGAGATTTTTCAAAATTTTCTACGATGTTTTTGTAAGGGAACACAGTCCATGCAGTAATTATATTAAAACATTTTTTTATGGCGAGAGAACCCTACAACCAAAATTCGCTCTTTTTCAACAATACTTTTCTGACTGAAAGTGTTTTCAAGAAAGTGTTCGAAGAACCTGCGCCCTCAGAAAGAGTGAATTTTCCCATCAGAGGTGCAGCGCTGTACTCGAAAATCGCCTCTTGGGTGGCGTTCTCGCCGCATATGTCATTCGTTCGGTGGTGCGAAATCCAAAAATAGACCGCAGCTGTCAGGTGCTTGACGTTTCTCGGGGGAACCTGTTCGTGTTTCGCGAGATTGCTCGTTCGTGAAAAGGATTTTCACTTCTCCCAACGCACACGCATTCGATCACCATCCCGTGCATCCGAAGAAAAGTGAGAGCGAACACCTGCAATTTCCTGCCATATGACCGCTGTGGTAACCTTTCCGTTTTTTCTCTTCTTCCGCGGTTTCCCGGCAACGCCGAAGTCGGTGTTCCGTTGCGGCCATCGAGCGACAACCCCCAAAAACGTTAACCCCCGGGTGTATTTGGATGTAGAAAGGTGCCGAACAGGGCGGCTCACGGAAGGCGTATTCGGTTGTACATTTGTTCCGGGTTCCGGTGGTACATTTGTTCCGGGTTTCCTTTTTTCGGTTGTCCTTTGTTTTTTTTTAATCGGCACGATGGCACTGAACCCACAGTACGAAGAGATCGGCAAAGGATTCGTTACCCAGTACTATGCCTTATTCGATGACTCAAACCAGCGGCCCAGTCTGGCGAATCTTTATAATGTGAGTAGTGTGAGTGGTGAACGGCCGATCGTTCTTAACCTCACTCGTTCTGAACGGAAGCTGGGACGAGGAAGAACGTGAAGATCGTCAAAGAATCGCATACCTAGCAGCACACAACGCTCTACAATCAATGTTCTTCTATCCACAGGCGGAACTGTCGTTTATGACGTTCGAAGGGCAGCAGATTCAGGGTGCGGCAAAGATTCTTGAGAAACTTCAGGTACGGCAGGCGACACGGAGTACGGTTCAAAATGTAGCTAACGAATCGCATCGTATACACTCCACTTTTAGAGTCTCTCCTTTCAAAATATTAGCCGTGTACTGACGGCGGTCGATTCACAGCCAATGTTCGACGGTGGCGTGCTGATAAACGTCCTGGGAAGATTGCAAGTAAGTTAAATTTGTTTTTGCGCGCTCGAAACACTGCGATTGAGCGACGTTTTAGAAGAAACAAGAACAAATATCGTAGCTGTTTTAATGCATTTGAACTTACCGGTGTACTTGCCTTCACTCAACATTCACTGTTGCAGTGTGATGACGATCCACCGCACGCCTACTCTCAGACCTTCATCCTGAAACCGATCGGCACGTCCTTCTTCTGTGCGCACGACATATTCCGTCTCAACATCCACAACACCGCCTAAATCAAAGAGGATCCCGCGAAACAGCAGCAGTATCAAACGCAAGAGAAGCAATGTTGATGAACGGATTGTTGGCGAGCGCGTATCTCGCAAGGGCCTGCTCTAGGCACAGTCGTATATGATAATCAGAACCGAACAATCGATTCTTATAAGTAACTTTTTCGTTGTGCGTCGTTTGACACATCTTTTCGTTAGTCGTTTTGCTGTCGTATATCCTTACTCGTTGAGTTTTGGTTTTTAATATTGAATAACGATCGCTTTCGACTACAGGTTGTTGAAAAGGAATTTCAAAAGGTTGTATTTTCAGTTTGAATTTCAATGTGAGCAAAAATATGTAAATTCGTGTGGTCGTTTGTGACTTTTGCTGGAGCAGGCCCAAAGCGCATCTTCTCGCAGTTCACATTCTATGCATACACACACACACACACACACACTCTCTCTCTCTAACTTTTAAAAACTATTTTACAGTCGTTGCCGTTAAATATTGCAACCAAAGTCATCAATATATGTCTAGATGTCGACAGTTTGTGTCGATTAAAATGGCAATAATTTGTGACATCGGGGCGCAGCAACGCACAAGCGTTCGCGTTTCATAGCGTCGAAAAAGAAAACAAATCAAACCAAGTTATAGGATACTAGCTAGCTACTACACGAACGAATCGGCGGCTCTCTCAGCCGTATCAGCTGATTGTTGATAAATAAAGACGAATGCTTTACTAACAGCTAAAAATTTAAAACGGCGCATTTTTTCGGATATCTTTAGTCGATGAAGGTCATCAACGAATTTTGCTCCTTCAAATCCAGACAGAGTTTGTTTTGTTTGTTTTATATGTCCACAGAAGTTGAATACTGTTTTGCTGTGTTTATGGTTCATTTATATATATATGCGCTATACTGAAACGTCTAAACTATGCCAGTTTCACGGAGATTGTGATTTTTGGTTTCTATTCGGTGTCGTTCTTTGCGGGTCGGGTCGGCGAACAGCCCTTCGCTGAGTCTAGTAGAAAGGGGGTTCGGGATAGCTCACCAGTACGGTATTCGTACGACAAGTGCAACCGCTTCAAACTTAACTTAATGATACAAGATAGCCTTGTTTGTTGCGATAAATCCGATTAAAATTCGATCCTTCCCTGACGGACATAAGCCTCCCCGGCGAGGCGACAAAGTATGGACATCCACGAAAAGAAAGAAAAACAGAAAACCGAACGTTACTTCATGCGCAACTGTGAATGTATTATATGTTTAAAAAAACTAAAAATTATAAAAGAAACATAATTATATCACATTTAATTTACGTGGAGGATTAACGTCTAAGACCGCGAGGTGCGGGGGAGAGGGGTTAAAGTTTCGGCTTGTTTGTTGACAGCACGGTACATCGTACAACTCGATAAGAGATGACCGAACAAACAATCCGAAGGCAAAGAAAGAAAGCAACAACACACCACATCACTAGCACACATGCCGCTAATAATCTCATAGAACGGAAAGCCATTCCAGCAGCGTCTCCCTCTCCTCCTCCTGCCCCTCCCTCTCAAACCCAAACCCACGAGGGCCAACGACGACGCTTCATTATCGTCGAAGTTTGTGGGGCGTGTGTTGCATGAATTTTGTTTTCATATAGGTAGGGGATTTTTGTTTTAATAATAGTAGTAATATAGGGTTTACTCGAGTTTGCTTTGCTTTTCTTACTATTTTTTGTATTGTGTGAGTCTGTGTGTTTTTTGTTTTTAAGTGCATATCAAGGTATTTTATGAGAGTTCATTTCGTGAGTTCATTTCTCATCTTCTCTTTTGTGTGTTCGTTTTTTTTTGTACGATGCGTGTGTGTGGCATATCGGAAGATTTTCACGAATCTCGTAATCTTATAGGCTACTTTCTCCGTAACTACTATAACTATACCCTCCCCCTTCCGCGACATGATCACACACTCCGTTCGAATTACTTTCGATTCTTAAATGAACGCTGCGTGAAGCCCTTTAATGAGCGCATCGCCATCGCGCGGTTAAAATGGCGCGTCGCTTTCTGCTCCAGCTCGTGGTTGCTCTGGCTGCTTTCGTTCGACGACAGAATCACGTACAGCACGCACATCACCTGCAAATACCAAAGAGACGAATAAACATATTTGCTAACACGCGCTCACGGAAACCTGACCAAACTTACCAAAAACACGATGATGATGATGGTGAAGATGTGGAGCGACGAGGCGGAGATGTTTTCCACGTCGGCGATCGCTTTTTTGATCGGTTCGTACTGCGGGTAGAGTTCCAGCGCCTGCCGCAGATGGTTGACCGACTCCTGGAAGTGACCGTACGCTTTGAAGATTTCGCCCAGCGTAAAATATTGCCGCCAGGCACTGCGATCGCGCGGTTGAACCTCCAGGGAACTAGGAAAAGCACCGATAACAATAGACAATTCTATTTTAATTCGTTTCAAATAATTATGGAAAGCGATTCAAAAAGTTCAGCTCTGCTCCATTCAACCATTGTCCATTAAAGACGGGCTACACTGTTTTTTTTTTGTATGGAGTCGTTACAAAAGGCGTCGAATCGAACGGTGAAATGCTTCTCCATTCATCGTTCGTAACATTTTAAAGATTTGATAGCTGGTTGAAAATTTGATCGATGCACCGATTTCGGTTCCGGCAACCTACCGTCTGGTAAGATGGATCGCGTCGTCCAGATACTGCAGGTTAAACAGGACGCGGGCGAGATTGAGCAGCACCTCTGCGTTGGTCGGTGCCATCGCGAGCGCACCCCGGAAGCACTCGATCGAGTGGCGCGCGTCGCCCTTTATTCGCCAGAAGTTACCGATCTGATTGTAGAGCTGCACCGACCGCGGCTTTTCGCTCTTCGCCTTGCGCAGTCGCTGCTCGAGCGCATCGATGTCGAAGTTTTTCAGCGATTTCGGGCCCTTCTTCTTGAGAAACAGATACGCCACGTCCGGCTCGGGCACGATCGGGTGGCTGTAGCGCTGCGCCACACCAATTAGGTCATCATAGTACGTGAAGTTGACCGGCTTACCGCAGTCGAGCACATCTTCGGTCACGCCATCACTGCTGGTGCCGCTGGTGGTGGTGGTAGTGGACTGTTGTGCGGCATTCAGGGCGTTCGAACCTTGCGCGGCACTGGCATCGGTTGAACTTATGAAGAGAATGGAATGGACGCGATTAGAAGGGACGTTTTTTTTTGCGTGGTTTGCGTTAACGTACGCCTTCGGGAGGTGCACAATAATGTTTTCACGAGCGTGCCGCCTCCAGGTGTTGTCACGATAGTTTGCCGCCGTGGTGGTAATGATGTGAAACGTCGATTCCTCTTCGACCGGATCGTACTCGGGATGGAGCTCCTCTTCACTGCTGGCCTGCGCACCGAAATCACCCTCCTCTCCTGTGGTGGCTACGTGCCCCTCGCTTGGTTCGTCTCCGGTCTGTGCGAAAATTGATAGCAAAAACCTTAGCGCACGGTAGTAGGAAACGATGAAGCGGATTGCCACTAACCTGCAACTTGCAGTTTCCACCTGCCACACCCGCAGCAACGCTCACAATCTTTCCCTCCTCTGAGTTAAGCTTCCACAATGTAGAGGTGCGTGAATTCGTGGACATCACCTGCGTGCAGAGTATGTACACCAGCCCGTAGCACACGGCCGCCCTTCGGTCGTGCATGTTTTCGTGTGACGGATGGAGGTTCCCTTTAGCAGCGAAACTAACGCCCAAACGGTGCCGTGTATGGTAATCTATGTACGCTAATGTCCGTTCTCAACGATAAAACATAATTCCCCTGCCCAGAGGCGTCTATTATGACAGCAGTAGTCGTCGCCCGCGAACAATTTTTGGCAAAACACGCCGTTCACACACGCACGCACAAGGAAAAATGCACGCCCTGACAGGGCCAAAGAGACACGGTGCGGTGAGGGAGTAAGCGATACACAATAAAAGGGTAACCACTGATCTGGAAGAGCCCTAAACCATCAGCCCTCGCGGAAAATTAGCACGTTGCTTATATCCCACATAAATTGGAAAACACGTATTCCCGTCTTCCGAGAACGATAAAGCCGTGAAGAAAATTTGCTGCTCCTCCGTTTTGTCCACTTGTTTTCTTCAGCCTTTTTGCCTTTTGTCTGTATTGACAGCTGCCTCCCACCCGCCCGAATTCGCGTTCAGTGCGTTTATAACATCCGCGTTCTGGAGCTAACATCGTCGCGCATTCGAGCAGAACTCGAGCAGCTCGTACGGTGGTCGACGAGACGCGAAATGGCTGCGATGTATCTTTTGTACGGAATCTCTCCGCTAGTTTTGTTTGTTAATAGTAAAAAGAACCATTGCATGCATCAGTTTCATTTTTATCTACTCAAAGCAGGCTATATTATTACCGCAAATTGCGCTGCAGAACTGAACCCGTGTCACTGAACGCACACCCAGTATGCACACAGGAGATGGCAGCATAGACATCTCATTTCATAACAAATGGAACATGTTGAAACATTGCCTTCGTCACTGCTTTCCATGTTGCGTACGGAAACGCAACGTGCGGCCGGACTCGTCTCGTTTTTTTGTTTCATTTTAATCTGTTTGTAATCTGTCGGAGTGTTTGTGTGTGCATGTGCGCGAGTTTTTTTTTGGCAAGTGCGTTCGGGTGCAACCGGAAACAGTAGGTAGCAACACAGTGTTTCTTCAATAATTCGCTTCGATTGTTTTACAAAACCTCACCTCCACTTGGCAAATCTGGGCTACGCATAATGGGTCTTATTGGCTCGAAGAAGGATTTATGCTTCTGTAGAGATTCTTTGTCTGTGTGAGAGTGGGATGTATGTGGGTGCGTGTGTACGTGTGTGGATGATCTTCCCCATGGACACGGTCAAGTAGAAACGACCGTCACGTTACTTCCAGTGCTTTCCATTCAATCTTTCGTGATCTTGCGCTGGGAAACATTGCAGACCTTTCCATCGGCCAGCAATCAACATCAGTTCGGCGGGTCGGCGTGAAGAAATTGACGCTTTATGGTGCGCACTTAAGCTGACGGGTGCGGATCATTTATCCGATCCTTAACATTTCACAACCTCGCAATATTAGCACAACTTTTATTGTAGCGATGAGCAAGTGAGGTTAGCTCGAATTGCCAGCTAATTGCCTGCGCTGCACGTTTTATACCAATAAAAAACAGCAATGTTTGCGAAGCTCGAAAGTTCCTTCATATCTTCCCCCACAAGTACCTGGGCCCAGGCCTACATATTCGTCCCACAAGCCTTCTAACGCGATGAAGCGTGTACGTAAAAGCGGAAGCATGAATGGCGAAATTGCGTGAAAGATGAAAGCGACAGCAATGAGCTAAGTCAGACCATATTAAGACGATCAGGCTTTCTCCGGGCGTCCGGTTGTATGTAGGTATATAGGTTTGGGAATTTCGCAACCCTTTCGTTTTTGCATGATGCAGCAACCTACCGAGCGGTGCGCCGTTCGTAAGAAATGAACAGCCGAGGGGATGTCTTTTCATGGACACAGTTCTTTTTGTTCGTCGCTACATTAGTCGACGGATTGGCTGCGCTCGGTTTGTCATGCGCCAACCAGGCTCTTCGAAATGCATTCTAATCTTGCTGCACGGTTAGGCTTGTAATCTCTGACGCGAGTAATCGCCGACAGATAAAAGAATGATTGATGAGTTTGTACGACTGACAACAGTTTCTTCCGCGCTCCAGTAAACCAAGCTTAAAGAATTTAAGTAAATTTAAGATCTTTAAGTGTTGGAATTTTAAAGTTTTATTACTTAGTTCGCTGGGGTTGATTCCACCATAAAAATATAGATTCACTGGCGCCTGAACTTCACGCAAGCTGCACGCACAGCTAGCACTGGAGCAACGCAGTTTGTCTAATATGTACGTTGGTCAGCCAAGGTGGATCGGTACCGTGCACCAGTCAGCAGCGTTGCGCCATCTTGCTGCGATGATTAAATGTTACATCAACCACGCGACCGTACTAGGTTTCCCCCGAGAATGGAACCGCTCCGGCCGGCAGCCAGGTAGCCGTTTGCATCTCGCAAGACCAGGGCGACGGCACAGGTTGTCAAGTTGGTAGGACTTCTGGCGTAAAGTAGCGCTCTCAGCGCATGGAGGAGTTGCCAGCTGCGTGATGGCTTGCATCATCTCAACGAACTCCACACGTGAGCAACGTCCACAGGCGCGGAGGACGATTAGATTATGAAAGTGAAAGCAGCAAAAAGCGGATAGTCGCACTAACCCACCGTTTGTGGTCCGGTTTCCCATCCAAGAACGACTGTTCCGGACACTAGCCGTGCGGCGGCGATGGGCACCTGATTGCATTGCCGATCCAACACCGTCGGTGACCTCGCACCGGTGGTGTAATTCGCATCGAACGCCGTTGCAACAACCTGTCGTATCGACGGACCGCGACGACCCGCGTCATCCACCGTCATCGAAGCGGATGTGTGTGGAAACGTCGGCTTGTGGTGGAAGTGTAGCCCTATCGGTCGTGACACCGGTCAGCCTCTCGAGAAAGGGAGCACTGGAGCGTCGTGCGTTGCGCGTCAATCGATCATACCGCACCTGATCACTACCAGCAAATGCTTGCGCAGTGTCGTACAAAAAAAAAAGCTTGTCCAGTCATCGCCGTGCCACGTGCGTTTGGTTAGAAGTTGCACTCAACAAATCACTACTTTCCTGTTGGCGAAAGATGACGAAAATAATGCTGAATCTGGCTTTTTTTTTTTGGTAGACATGGTCTGGGCTAGTGGAGCTCTGGATCACTTTGTTTGGTTCGGTGTTCCAGAGCACTTCTAAAGCTGGCTGACCGAATACTCACCAAACACATAACACACCAACACCTTGCGGGTAACGTGCAACCAGACCTACCGGGTGCACCTGAGAGGCACCTGAGAGGCACAGTTTACAACCGTAGGGAGCAAAACCGTAGCAAAACGGTTGATAAAAAACGGCGACCAACGGGCTTACGTCACGACTGGTGGCGTGGCTGATCTTCCCGCTAACTTGAAGCACGTGGAGCACCAATTCTGCACACCCGAAAGCGAACACTACGGCCCATTCTCGGCGTGTGTGTACGCTCAGTGACGCAAGCAGCTGTGAAGCAATGGACGTCAAGTACGAGATCGGCTTACGAATTTCGCCATTACCGGCGGGAGCTCAATAGCTCGCTCAGGATAACTCGGTGGTGGTTTTGGTGATGCGCGAACCCGTGTCCTGGTGAAGTGAAGCTGACAGCTTGGAGGTGTATTCGAAGGTCCATTGTTCGTTCGTGGTTCGTTTCAGTGCCCCGTCCCCGTATGCTAATCACGCCTCACCAATGTCAATATGTCCTGGAATCCACGCGTTCGTACCCTACCGCTAATGACGGAAGAAGTTAACCGCGACCTGGGGGTCACGGGAAGGAGTGACACGGGACGAGGCCGAGGCGTCGATTTGCTCAACCAAATTGAAAATTCTCGAATGCTAATGCACACAATCGCCCAGCGACTCCGCGGGCAAGCATCGTCTTTTTTGCTTCGCTTTCTTGCTGGCTTGCTTGGGCGTATATTTTTTTGTCTTGTACCGCTCGAAGTCCAACCTAGGCACCACACGGTGCCGCCAATGCACTGTTAGTAGTCCAGCGAGACGCGAGAGTTTGGTGCATATGCAATAACGAATGTATTTTTTCCAGTTTAGTGGCGCTGGTTTCTCTGCCGCCGCGAATGACCTCGCCGATTTCCGCGAGCAGGTTTGCACGAAACCGAATCAAGTAAAATCGATTTTTGCCCCCGACCTGTCCGCCGGATCAGCATCTGTTGCGGTGGTGGAGGAGCAGTAGCTTCTAGTACTTTCGGACAGACGGCCAGCCGTGCGACTTTGTATGTGTTTCGATTGGAG
The DNA here is from genome assembly GCA_000956215.1 of Anopheles farauti No. 4. Taxonomy (NCBI): domain Eukaryota; kingdom Metazoa; phylum Arthropoda; class Insecta; order Diptera; family Culicidae; genus Anopheles; species Anopheles farauti No. 4. The sequence continues at coordinate 8,002 of JXWZ01001167.1, read as the reverse complement.
CAACAATGAATTGCAGTTGAGGAGGTGTGTGAAGTTGAGGAGGTGTGCGCATCATATGCACGCATCCTACTGGCGCTGGCACGGTAGGGCCAACTTCGGGTCAATATGAAGCTATTGTTGGAAGTTCCGTCAAGGCGATGAGCAACCAGCCTATGTGCATTTTTTCCGCCCGTCGACCTCGGCCTTACTAGAAGCGCACGCAGTTCCATTGTCAGGGCCATCGCGGTTGTGGGTCCGAATTTTGCCAGATGTTGTTTGATGCCATTAGGCGACGACACATGGCGTACGCCGGCTAGATTTGATGTCCCACATGAACTTTAAAAAAACGGGTTTTTCCTTTGCGCTGTAATGTTTCTTGAAACGCAACAAAAAGCTACGCACGGCTTGTGGACCTTGACTCTGCTTTATGTTTGTTGTCTTGTAGCGTCATCGGCAGTACTTTATATGCGTAATTAAGACGCAACATGAGTGAGTGATGGAGTACTCCACGAAGGAATTCACCCTCACCATCCAGGCGCTGCTGGATTGCTGTCAGCTCCTCTTTGTCCGCTTTTTGTACTCAATTAAAAAACACGCACTCACGTAGGCACACTCGAAACGTGGCCATTAAATGAGCCACTGAAATGCTATCGAGCTCGAAGTGTCAAGCGCGTATATGGGTGGTGAGATTGCACGCAAAGTTGTGAAATATTGCCCATGGGTAGAACGTTGCGTTCCCGGTTGCCCACCTGGGGCTAACGAACCGACGCTGACATACACACTGACGGACGCACTGGAAGCATCCCGGACTTTGCACGCAAGCGGAAGATTAGCGAAACGTTACAGCGGCCGGACGTCCACAACGTCTTTTGCTCCTTGTGCTTACGGTGGCTCGAGACCTTATCATCAACCGCAGTATTCCTGTTTGCTATTTTTGACCGAAATGAGACGGGATGTGGAGCAAACATGGTTTAATATTTTTGTTTTGAAACCACTCGTAATGTGCGCCCCGTGCGCGGGAGAAGTCATTTAGAAGCATTTAGAATTCTTGGAAACACCTGACGCGGTCTATTCGGAATGTGACATACATCACTCGTGTAGTTAGTTTCGCTTTGTGTGTTTATAAACAAGGCGACGAGGTGTTGCATAGACTAAACCAGATTATGTTTGAGAGGAAGGGCAAAGTGATGTAGTTGATAGACAGAATGTGTTTTCCAAACATGCGTGACTTCTCTTATCGCCTGTACAAGCTTCGCTGCAGGGATAAGTGGGCTATCCCAACAGGTTCTCGCTAGCTAATCACATCCAGAACAGATACAGAACAATCGGCCAACAATGGTTATTTTGCAGCGTAATTCTATTCTGATTGTACGACCGTATCTTAACTCCAATCATTATAGGGCAGTTTTGGTGACAGATCAACAGACGAAGTCATGGCCATCTAACCATGTCCGCACACGATGATGGCGCAGTTTGCCTGGCGTCATGGATGTTAAACAAAGCGCCCAAGGAAGTAGGAAACACACTCACACCAAAATCAATGACGAGTTAAATCTCGCGCAACCCCACAGATAACGTCGTGGACGTCGCGCTTTCGGTTGTGGTGTATCGGTTGACGGTAGACCTCTTTAATTTATCTTCATCAACAACGCACGCGTGCTCGCACCGTGTGTATCTTATCAGCCCGTTTCGGCCAGCTCACACACCGCCGCGAACGATAAGGTTTGGTCGCGGGTAGGGCGGCTGTTGCCTCCCGGCCACGATTTGCTGCGTCACGGTGGAGACGACCCGAGATGTTCCGGGGTGGCGTGGCGTTCGTGAAGGCGGAAATGGAATCCCATCGCGCTGCTGTCGCTGGCACGAACGCAGTCGGGCATCATGCACGTGACTTTTAAACTCTTTCCGGCGGGGGGATCGGGGATCTTAGAAGGTTCTAACGATCGTATCGTTTAGTACGATCATCGTCTAATGTGTGTATCTCGTGCGGGTTTGTTTTTGCATACACGACATGTAATTTCTGCGATCCAATATCCGTTCGGCACAAGGTTCAATGTAAAGCCCGTCAATTGCAGTCACTGCCACGTTTTTGTGTGGTGGCTTCTGCCATTATACGTTTTCGTGCTTGGCCTCCACCTTAATGTTTTATATGCGGTCGATTGGCCCTTATTCGACGGTGCATCCAAGCCACATGCGACCGTTTAGCATCCGGGGTCTTTGGTGGAACACGACCCAAAGGAACGCAAAATAAACATTGCCAACTGCGAATGCCGCCAAACAGAGCGCATGCAGCACGGGAGGTCCGATTCGCAAAGCGCACTTCGCACACTTGATGCTGGCGTTTCGTTGCCGCTTACTATTTGTTTGTGCTAATCGGTTGTGGCTAGGTCCCGGCGGGCGGGGGTTGTGGTGGGTGGTCGGTATGCTCCAATCCACTCGACGATTGCACACACGTGCACGGCGGAGGGGAAGACGGGATAGTGGCAAGGGCAAACGCGGTAGCACCGAACGAATGCGGCGTAGTGGAGGCATGTTAATCATTATAGCGCGCTTGCTGGCCAAAACCCACCGCACCAACCTATTCTGCCGCCCCTACCACCGGGCGGAGGTGCGTTTGGGTTTTTTTTGTTAAAAGAGGGGATGAAGCTATCTCCTCCAGCCGAACGGTGCCGAATGTGACGCGACGCATCCAGCTGGTTAGTACGCTTCGAGTGTTCAACGATATCGGCCACGACATCGCGAAGCGGACGGGTAGTTCGAACACATCACACACCCGGCAACAGCAGCAGGGCCTGCACACAGACACACAAACACACTCGTGCTCGGCGTGGACGGTTCGAAATCGAAACACCCGCGAGAAAGAGACGGAGAAAGTGTGTTCCCGCGCGTGTGTTTGTGTGTGCGTGTGTGAGAGAGAGGGAAAGATCTCTCCAGCGTCTTGTGAGGAGTGAGCTCTTCCTCCTCCCTCTGGCGGAGTGTGGCTGAAAGCTGCTGCAGGGTAGGTTTCGTGCAGCGATCAAGTGATGCGCGTGCGCCTTCATGATCTTCCGTGTGCGTGTGTGTGTGTGTTTATGTTCGCGTGATCTCACTGAAGAGGCAACTGAAGTGAAAAGCACCGAAAAGACCGATCCGAACTCGTCAGAATCTTCGGCGAAGTCAGAATCTTTGGCGAATTGAAGACGCGTTGATTAAAGCGCACGTACGCCATGCGTCCGGGCTCGTGACACTCGCCCGTGTATGGCCAACGCGATATCTGAAGTGGACATGTACGGTGACGTCAGTGTTGTGGCGCCCAACAGTGTCAAAAGGTTTCCTGCCTCCCGAGTGGGTTCAGGAAGCGGGAGCCGCTCCAATTGGACAGCGCGAAATGGAAACGTCGTCACGCGGAATTTTTGCGCTGCGTTGGGATGATTTGCACATTTTCGGATCGTGCCGTCTAATGGCGTGGTAGTTAACGATACACACACGCACACAAACACTGCGTGACATTGCCTCCCTTCTCGTGTCATCTACGCCACGGTTCGGGCCACTGATTGGAAAATGAGGTACACGATTCCAAGGTTAGGTGGGCAAGGTATAATCGATCCTGAAGCTTTGGACTTGCGACTCTTGCAAATCCTTTCCCTTTCTTCCTGCTGCCATCCGATGACGACGAGTTGCACGAGCTCTCACTTGCAGTCCGTTCCAAGGCTAGAGACCATTTTGGCGTCGTGGACAGCGCCGAAATAATTTGTGCTTTTCTCGCGTGAGGTCATTCCATTTTTTTGGCAATGGTCGAAATAATTTGTGTGATTCATTAGTTAACGCCGGCCGGAGTTGAAAAGTGGAGGACACGTACGCACCATGTAGGCTCTAGAGTATATTGCCCGTCTTTAGGGATGGAGTGTTTTTTTTCGTTTCGGGGAGGAATTGGTATTCTCTAATCCGAAAGCAAAGAAAGCATTATGTGCAACAACAATTTCACATTCTAGTACAACTCAACGATCAACCGCAGTGGAGGGCAGTCCATGCACGTAACGAAGTGGTCTGGAGTGCGTTCTGCGCATTGGCTGCACGCCTGCAAGCCACGGCATGTGTTACGGACCGGTGGCAACGAGAGCGCAACATTCAATCAAAATACAATTATGCTCCATCAACAACAGCCGTGGTGTATTTGTGTGCATTTATGTGTTGAGTAAACTGATACGTCTTGTGTACGCCTCTTGCCCACTGGGAACGAAATTGTTGTTTTGGTAGCACTGCTCTATGGGATGTGGTCTGGTGAGCAACTCCAGCCACGTTCCAGATCGTTGTGTTTTCGTGTTACGTTCCTGGATCGCTGGAGCAAAGAACATGATCGCTGATGGACTACAAGACCAGATTACAAGACGTTGAGAAAAATAAAATACAAACACACAACTTGTTTACCGTGGGGATGGCAAACTGGATTCCCCTAGAATTGATCGTGGGGACTTTCACTTGATCTGGAATGCAAGTGCTCTTGAGTTGACCTTGACATATTTAAAGAGCTTACTGCACTGGTATCCTATATCGACGAGTTCAAACAAATGTGTAGAGCGATCAACCACGAGTCGGTAATGAAGTCAACCAAGATCTAGAGCTATAGGAAAGTTAGGGCACATGGAAAATTTAAGTCTATAATATTTTAAAAATAAAGAACCAAACGGAACATTAAGCATTAAGGACATCTGAAGAGTCTTTCAAACATTTCGAACGCCATCGGAATTTACTGATGATTTTTTATCCTTTCTTTCTCATTCCACACCAACAGAACCATTCTCCCTATACCATCGTGTTTGATAAGCTCCTAAACCCTTCCCAAGGTGCCGTTTGAACATTGATCCGTTGAGTTGGACGAAATGGACGCACAAACAGAGACCGAAATGCCGACGGGCAGCGTGAGCGACGAGCCGTTTCTCGGCCCGCTGGACATCATCCTGCTCGTCAGCCTGCTATCCGGGGCCGCCTGGTATCTGCTGAAGGGCAAGAAGAAGGAAACTCCCGCTAGTCAGTTCAAATCCTATTCGATACAGTGAGTAATCGGTTCTGGAGCTATAATATGTCTACTGCTTTTTATGTGTAATATTTTTAATATCTTAACACCACAGACCGAATGCGGTGAACACGATGACAATGGTGGAGAACTCGTTCATCAAGAAGCTGCAGTCGTCCGGCCGCCGGTTGGTGGTGTTTTACGGCTCCCAAACCGGCACGGCAGAGGAGTTTGCCGGGCGCCTGGCGAAGGAAGGCCTCCGCTACCAGATGAAGGGCATGGTAGCCGATCCGGAAGAGTGCAATATGGTAAGCGAATTGGAGAGGACGGTGAGAGGCTTATGGTGGACGGTTTGCACTGATCGGCTATGATCGCTTCCCAGGAGGAACTGCTGCTGCTGAAAGACATCGACAAATCGCTGGCCGTGTTTTGTCTGGCGACGTACGGCGAGGGCGATCCCACGGACAACTGCATGGAGTTCTACGACTGGATCCAAAACAACGACCTCGACATGACCGGTCTGAATTATGCGGTAAGTGGCAGCTCGTGTGATGATGGCAGGGCTGAATTTCAAATTGCATACCGTGCACGTTACGCAACACCGTGTAACTGCTCGAATCGAGCAGCTGTGATACGATTTTTGACAGCTCCCTCGCGGGAGATCTGACAGACATCTGTCAGTTTACTTTTGCCTCTCGGCCAGAACGTGCTGTTTTTGTGGTGGTGGGTGTGAGAAATTCTTGTTGATCTTCAACCCATCGGGCAGAAATGTGCCCGCACCAGGAAGATGAGTTCGAACCGGACGTTTATTTTTGTTTGACTAGCTTCGAGCGTTTCTAGCTAGCTTCTAACAAGGCTGCACGGACCTGCACGTGGCTAAAGTAATGAGTGTTTTGACTGGCTCGTGGCACGGTGGCTGTTGGTTCCGACTAGCAGCGCTCAACAGTATTCCCCAGCTGCACCTCGCACCGATAGTACAATCACTGCCGGTTCGCATACAGCGGCTGTTGTTCGACCGCCATCGGAGGAGGTTTAGGAACAAATATCCTCAGGTAGTTCGCGCATTATGCCTGAAGCGTTGCGGTGTCGTGCACGGGTCGTTACGTAATACACGGTCGGGATTGCATAGGCACACCGGTACTGATGGGCGATGTGCTTTTCTTGCAGGTGTTCGGTCTCGGCAACAAAACGTACGAGCATTACAACAAAGTAGGCATCTACGTGGACAAGCGACTGGAGGAGCTCGGTGCGAATCGTGTGTTCGAGCTCGGTCTGGGCGATGACGATGCGAAGTAAGTGCGGTGGGGTGGGTTCTCGATTCGTTTTCACGTATAGGGCTAAACGTTTTCTTCCGGCGGTCCGTAGCATCGAGGACTACTTCATCACGTGGAAGGAGAAGTTCTGGCCGACGGTGTGCGATTACTTCGGCATCGAGAGTACCGGGGAGGATGTGCTGATGCGTCAGTACCGTCTGCTGGAGCAGCCCGATGTGAGTGCCGACCGTGTTTACACCGGTGAGGTGGCTCGGCTCCATTCGCTCCAGACGCAGCGGCCGCCGTTCGACGCGAAGAACCCGTACCTGGCGCCGATCAAGGTGAACCGCGAGCTGCACAAGGCGGGTGGCCGGTCCTGCATGCACGTCGAGCTCGACATCGAAGGATCGAAGATGCGGTACGAGGCGGGCGACCATCTCGCCATGTACCCGGTGAACGATCGCGAGCAGGTCGAGCGTCTAGGCAAGTTGTGCGGGGCTGATCTTGAGACGGTCTTCTCGCTGATCAATACCGACACGGACAGCAGCAAGAAGCACCCGTTCCCGTGCCCGACGACCTATCGCACCGCGCTCACACACTACCTGGAGATAACGGCGCTGCCCCGTACGCACATCTTGAAGGAGCTGGCTGAGTACTGCGCGGACGAGAAGGACAAGGAGTTCCTGCGGTTCATTTCATCGACCGCGCCGGAAGGCAAGGCAAAGTACCAGGAGTGGGTGCAGGACAGCTGCCGCAACATCGTGCACGTGCTGGAGGACACCCCGTCCTGTCGGCCACCGATCGATCACGTGTGCGAGCTGCTGCCCCGACTGCAGCCCCGCTACTACTCCATTTCCTCCTCATCCAAAATCCACCCGACGACGGTGCACGTGACGGCGGTGCTGGTGAAGTACGAGACGAAGACCGGCCGGCTGAACAAGGGCGTTGCAACAACCTTCCTCGCCGAGAAGCACCCGAGCGAGAACGAACCATTGCCGCGCGTGCCGATCTTCATTCGCAAGAGCCAGTTCCGGTTGCCGCCGAAGCCGGAAACACCGGTCATTATGGTCGGGCCCGGCACCGGGTTGGCACCGTTCCGAGGCTTCATCCAGGAGCGTGACTTCAGCAAGCAGGAAGGCAAAGAAATAGGACAAACGACACTCTACTTCGGCTGCCGGAAGCGCTCGGAGGACTTCATATACGAGGATGTTAGTACACCCAATCGCGCTCACTGGCTCCGATGACTGATCGTTTTCCTTTTTCGTTTTCCTTCAGGAACTGGAGGACTACCAAAAGCGTGGCGTTATCAACCTGCGCGCGGCGTTCTCCCGTGACCAGGAGAAGAAGGTGTACGTGACGCATCTGCTCGAGCAGGACTCGGACCTCATATGGAACGTAATCGGCGAGAACAAGGGACACTTTTACATATGCGGGTATGTTATTCAGCACCCGACGCGCCGCATCCACCTTTTTCCCAACACTAACAACTAAGCTCTTCCCTTCCCTCTTAATAGTGATGCCAAAAACATGGCCACCGACGTGCGAAATATTTTGCTGAAAGTGATACGGTCGAAGGGCGGCCTGAACGAAACCGAGGCGCAGCAGTACATCAAAAAGATGGAAGCTCAGAAGCGATACTCTGCGGACGTGTGGAGCTAATCGAGTCGTTGTTTGCCCACCAAAACCCACTAGCCTACCACGCACAGCACTCCGTGCTCTGCCAGTGCCGCCAAACACACACACACAGACACACACAGACACAGACACATAAACACACAAA